>PVJH01014726.1:0-55935 GCA_004026705.1 Nesogale talazaci | reverse complement strand
AACTATATGATTGTGCCATTCTCAGCATAGTAAACAATATGATTTTCTGATTCAAAATGATCAATACCCATCCATTTCAGCTTACTAAAACTTAGAATATCAATCTTTATGTATTTTGTTTCAATTGTAAGTACCCAAATTTTTCTAGGCTCATACTTTGTACCTTACAAGTTCCAATTATTAATTGATGCTTGCCACTGTTTCTTATTTGAGTCATGCCCTGTCAACATATTACATGTCCCAAAGGCTTACTCAGATAATTTATTCCATCTATGTCATTATGCAACCATACTTTGAGAAATCCGTTTTTTATTTCTTTATTGAATCATTTTATTGAGGACTCATAAAACTCTTATCACAATCTACACATACATCCATTGTGTCGGGCACTTTTGTACATTTGTTTCTTTCATCATTCTTAAAACATTTGCTTTTTACTTGAGCCCTTGGTATCCACTCCTTATTTTTCCCCTCCCTCCCGGCTCTCCCTCCTCCATGAACACTTGGTAATTTAAAAATCATTATTATTTTGTCATATCTTACACCATCTGAGGTTTCCCTTCACTCATGTCTCCTCTGTTGATCCCCCAGGGAGGAGGTTATATGTGGATCTTTTGATATATGTAATCGCTTTTACCTTTCTCCCTCACCTTCCCTCCACCTTCCCAGTATTGCCCTTCTCACTACTGGTCCTGAGGGGCTCTTCTGTTCTGGATTCTCTGTGTTTCCAGTTCCTATATATACCAGTGTGCATCCTCTGGTTGAGCCAGATTTGTAGCATAGGATCATGATAGTTGGGGGAAGAGGTTGGGGGAAGAGGGGAGGAAGCATTTAAGAACTAGTGGAAAGTTGTATGTTCCCTCATTGCTACACTACACCCTGACTGGCTCATCTTCTCCCCATAATACTTCTGTATGGGGATGTCCAGTTGCCTACAGATGGACTTTGGGTCCCCAATCTGCACTCCCCCTCATTCACAATAATATAATTCTTTGTTCTTTGATACCTGATACCTGCTTCCTTCAACATCTTGTGATCACACACACTGCTGTGTTTCTTCCTTGTGGGCTTTGTTGTTTCTGCGCTAGACGGCCATTCGCTTATCTTTAAGCCTTTCAGATCCTAGACCTTGCAGCTTGGGGTAGCTGGGGACCATCAGCTTTCTTCACAGTTTCTTTCACACCCACTTTGTCTTCAGTGATCCTGTTGGGTCAGACGGATGTGCGTCTTCCACACGGACTTTGTCGTTCTCAGGTAGATGGCCGCTTGTTTATCTTCAAGCCCTTAAGACCCCAGATGCTCTATATTCTTATGTCCATCACATTTCCTTATGGGCCCACTTTGTCTTCAGCTGTCATGTCAGGAAGGTGACAAATCAGTTCTGATTCAGTGGTATTTGGAGTGGCTTCAGACCTGACAAATTCATTGTCTGGCACTATCTCTTCAGTTATCCAGGCAGTTTGTCATATGCCAGCTGTAGGCTTTCAGAGACCGATTCCTCTGCAATGGGCAGCATACTTCTTCTGGCTGATTTGTTTTCAGTCTGGAAGCTCTGCTGAGTCCTGTTCACTTTCAGCAATCCTGCTGTCATTTGAATATCAGTGTGAGAGCCTTGAGCATCACAGCAACGAACAAGCCACCATAGAAGGTGCAGGAAACTGATGGACAGTGGTGGGATTAGGACTTGGATTTTGGGGGGCCGAGAGGGTTGCCTATCACACTAACAATATTTATCCTGATCAAATGCTATGACACACATTGTAGACTTGTGTTACTCTTCATCTCACGGCACACACTACCAGAGAGCAGTATCGCTGTCTTCGTTGTTCTCTGCTGTATCCTCCATATCTGGAGGAGTGTGTGATATACATATATGTGTGTGTATATGTATATATATAATGAATTCAATGATACACTATAGCATTGTATTAATTGTGAAATGTATTTTTTATTATTGATTGCACAGATTATTAATTACTATAAATGCTACTGGAGAAAAAGAAAATCACCTTTTGCATAGGTTAAGAATATGGCTCTATTATACACTTTTTACAAGAGATACATATCATCCCTTTTAGTGTTCATATTAATATTCTAAAATTCAAACGTAGTCATTGCTTTCTTAGAAATATCAGTGAAACAATCTATGCTCTGTGCTATTACATCAAAAGACCATCTTGTTTTATTGTCACCCCTAGACTAGTCCAAAGTGCATACTGTTTGCACAAATTGATCATTCATTTTCATTACTCCAAATGTTTGAATTTCTTGTCTCTAGTGCCATAAATATTCTTCTGTAACCAGAAAACTATATTTGCCAGCTTACTAGGTCAGATACAGCTATTACAATATTCCTTTTGATAACTCAAAGACATTTTATAGGATTTGAATCATAATGAACCAGTATCATCTTGAGAGTCATCTTTAAATTGTGGCTACCATATAGGAAAACATATGAAAATATTATAAGAAAGCACATAAACACCCTCAAAATAAAGCCATGCACAGCAGGAGAGTGACACAGTTTTTTCTGTGAATTTCTGTAGTCTATGAATTTAACTCTATAATATCATAATACCACTCAACAAGCACAAAACAAAAAGTATGACATTTTATAAGAATATATTATAGATGTGTCATTGGAACAGAAAAGAGGGAAAGAGAATGCTTTTAAATAATAAAAAAAGTATGTCTAACCTTTCAATATGTTTATTTGATATGTATGCTATGTAATTAATCTGTATGCTGTGCAATTAATCAAAGAAACTGGCCTATGACTATGACTATGTGAAGAAACACACAATGTCAAGTTGAAGAAAGATTCTGAAATATGTGTCTTTGGTATACAGGGGACACGTCATACTTATTGAATGTGAAGTGTAATTGAAGTTCTTATGAAGATGTTAAACTGTTGGATTCATTATGTATCACATATCAACACAAAGGAAACAAAAATCTCCAGAACGGAAACAATGAGCAATATAATGATAAACAGAAAATTATCAAAATGTCAAAGATTGTCTTTTTACTGGGATCCACTATCAATGCTCAAGGAGACTATGGTCAAAATCAAACACTGGGCAAATTTTCCACAAAAGACCTACTTAATATCTTATAAAGCAAATATGCTATTTTACTAACTAAGGCATTTATATTGGGCTGATTTCATTGAAAAACCAAAACTACTGACACTTATATATGTATATATGAGGTGGTATCACCCCCAAAATGGAACAGTTTCACTGCGTGGAGAATTTTTAGTTATACATTTTTCCCCATTATGCAAGCATCAAGAAACCTGCTCTGAGTTAGTGCAACTAGTGGCTTTGCCTGGGAAGTTTCTCACTGATCACAGTGAAGCTTTCCATAAAAGACATTTTGCTGAAACCTCATTCTTTTGTGATGGCTTATTTAAAAGAACAGCATGTGGCTGAGAAGTTTTGTTTCCTGCTTGGGAAAAATGCCACAGAAACTGTTGTGATGTTGAACACAGCTTACAAGGACAGTGCTATGGGAAAAACTCAAATGTAAGAGTGGTTTTTAAAATTTCAAAAACAGTGAAATATTGATTGATGACTATCTTCATTCTGGACATCCATCAACTGCCCAAAAGGAAGAAAATGTCAACAAAATTCGTGCACTCGGGCAAAGCCTCAGTGGCAGAGTGGTTGTGCGCGGGACTGGGGCCCACTGGGGTGGAGGTTCAGCCCCGGCTCCATAGGAGCAAAGGCTGCGCCTCCTACTCTCACCACCAGAGGGCAGTGATGCCAAAAAAAATTCGTGCATACGTACTAGAAGACTGACAGTGGACCATTGAATAGATGGAGAAGTTATGTTGACTATCTTGGAGCTTAGATCAGCAAATTTTAACTGAGGATATGGGAATGGGAATGAGAAGGATTGCTGTGACATGTGTACCTCTGGTTCTGAATGACCAGGAAAAAGAGCATTGAATGAAAACATGCCATGGTTAAAACGTTCAGCTGCAAAGCAACCCAGATTTTTTTGTCAAGGTCATTAATGGTGATGAGACATGGTGCTATTCTTATAACCCTGAAAGCAAACACCAATCAGTGTTTGAAGAAGCTATCATCACCTTCCCCATTCCCCCACCCCCCCAACAAACCTCATAAAATGATCATAAAATGATCAAGGTGATGCTCATTTGTTTTTGTTTTTTAATGTGATGGGGATATGGTATTTGGAGTTCATCCCACCAAGCCAGACCACTAATCAAGTTTTCTATTTAGAGCAGTGGTCTCAATCTTCCAAATGCCAGAACCCTTTAATACAGTTCCTCATGTTGTGGCGACAACCCTTCCCAACCATAAAATTATTTCTGTTGCTACTTCATAACTGTAATTTTGCTACTGTTATGAATTGGGTGACCCCTGTGAATGGGTTGCTTGACCCCCAAAGGGTTCATGACCTACAGATTAGAAACTACTGATTTAGAGGCTCTGAAAAGATTGCCTAACAGTGTGTGACAAAAAGGCCTGATTTGTGGCAGACTGGGGACTGATTTTGCCACCACAACAATGCACCTGCACATGCAGCCTTCACAGTGCACCAGTTTGGGGCAGAAAACAATATGCCTCTCTTGCTCTACAATTTTCGGCAGATGCTACCAGCCATACAAATAGAAGATTTTGAAAAATGTTTCCAACAATGGAATCACAGATTTGACAAATGTATTAGTGTATTGTAGATAACTTTGAAGGTGATAAAGGGTGTTTTGTTAAAAAAGAACAAACATTTAAATGCAGAGATATAAAAACTCAGCTTTTATCTTTTTATGCATATCTTGGATCTAAAGATAGCTAGATAGAGATATAGAAATTATATATATATATCAGCAAATGGCTCATGCAGTTATAAAAGTGGATAAGTTTAGTTCTGTTCAAGTTCATAGATAAGATAGTAAATTGGTAGCCTCCTGGGGGTGGAAGAGTGTGAGAGGTGAAGAATTAGAAAACAGGAAAAAGAAACAGGAAGATCACAGGCTAGTGATGAATTGCCTGAATCCAAGGTAAGTTGGCCTCTGATGGTTCATGGGATCAGCAGCCAAGATAGCAAAATATTGATTTACCACATGCAGGATACAGGTTCAGCAGAAGTAACAAGCTGTCCCATGGGGTCTGCTTTCCCAAGGAGTCTTTCTTCCAATTGTATCCTGGCTGTGACCTAATCAAGGGAGCTGCAAGTTCCCTTAATTCCTGGCTGCTCACGGAGTTGATTGTGTTGCGTTTGAACCCATCATGAAGTTGTTATGTTGTGTTGGATCACATCATGGTGAATTACTGCCAAAATACTGGGAATGCTGCCCTTATTGAGGTTACATAAAATCCAACTCTCCCAGTGTTCCTGAACCAAGTTTTGGTATTTTCAATTGCCTTCTATTCATGCAATTTATATGACATTGTCATTTCCAACATTTACTAGGATGAGGTCTCAGAAAGTCAACTTCAAATTTGTGATCAAGGCACTTGTGAATCAACTAATTGGAAAGAGAATCATGGGTATGTTTTTGTTATATGTCAGATGAAAGTCAAAATCTTTTAAAAGTGAATTTACATTGTGGCATAATGGGTTATGCATTAGTCTGCTAATCACAATATCAGATATTTGAAACCACCAGCCACTTGGAGTGAGAAAAAGGAGGCCTTCTCCTCCCATAAAGAATTATACTCTTGGGCTGAGCCCCAGCGGCATAAGTGGTTGAGTACAGGACTGTGGCCCGTGGGCTTGGTAGTTCAAATCCAGCGGCCGCTCTCAGGAGCAGCGCTGGGTAGCTCCCACAACAGCCAGAGGACAGTGATGGCCCCCCCACACACACGAAAAAAGAATTACACTCTTGGAAACCCATAAAGGAAGTTCACACTGAATCAACTCGATAAGAGTAATTTTCATTTTTGGCATTTGCACAATAAACCAGACACAAATGAGCAGATATTATGTGCTCTGTATATTGAAATATTTAAAATAAGCATCTATATAAAGACAGAAAGCATATTAATGAATGTGTAGGCTTGGTGGGGATCGGGAAGTAACTCCAAGGAGCCTACGGTTTCTTTCTATAGTTATTGAAATGTTCTAGAATTCAATTATGGTGATAACCTCATGGAACTAATGAAAATATAAAAATCACTGAAAATGAATGATAGGTTGCAAATTATATCTCAAAAAAAGTTGCATAAAGAAAAGAAAGACAATTTGCCCCATATTAATGAAGATCAAAGGATACTTTGCAGCAAAAACAATAACCAAAAAGGCATTCAAGTATAAATTAATAAATGAAGGAGAAAAGACAACTTAAGATTTTTATCAGACTATCAATTAAAATCTAAGTGTGAAGTTCAGTGCATGCTTTGTCTAATTTAAATTGGCTTCCCTATTTCAAGTCTTTAGTTAAGGTTATTCTTGAAGAGAATCTTAAATCACAAAGGAAATCAATACCATAGTTGACTAAGGCCAGGTTCAATAATACTGCCCACATCTGAGTGCTTCAAGGGAAAACAGCAATCATTAGCCATATAATAACTACAATGCCTCCTGTTTATCTCAGAGCCCTTCCAAGGAACACAACCATTTCCCACCTATTATTTCCTATTGATTTTTACTAACTGCCTGGAGGCTGTATAGGAAGTGAGGTTATAACCGAAGAAGGAGAAACTGGAGAGGGTAGACGAGTGGGGAACCCTTCACATTTCAGTTAGGATAACGGTACATGGGCATGCAAACCTAGCTAGATTTGCAATTTCCTTTTTATGTACTCAGTTCTCTGACTCCAAGTTGATTCTGTGCAGGCTGAAATTCCATCTGCTCAGCTGAGTTCTATAGGCAAGAGAATAATCAAATTGAAATTTTTATCATTTCTCTTCCTCCCCCTCCTACACCTCATCTCTTGTTTCTCCTCCTCCTCCTCGTGTTGTTGTTATTACTATTATTACTATTACCTGAATGTACCACAACAACCTTTCCTGGATGTCGTTATAATGAATGTTGTTGTTGTTGTTGTTGTTCTTACTGTTGTTGCTAGGTGCAATTGAGTTGATCATGACTCAAAGCAATGCTGTGTACAAGAGAAAGAAACACTGACCCAAACGCCACCATCTTCACAATTAAGGTTATGTTTGAACTCTCTGTGGTAGCCACTGTGTCAATCAGTCTCCTTGTGAGTTTTCCTATGTGTGGTGACTCTCTACTTGAGTGCCTGTGGGGGGAAAAAACATGTCAAGTGTGGTAGTGTCTCCTGATTACACCCCCAAAGCATGTTAGATGAAGCCTTGACATCTTTCTTCCAGTAGAGGATGCTGGCTGTACTTTCTCCAGGCTAGATTTTTTTGTTCTCCATTATATTATGAATATTCTTCACCAGCATCATAGTTCAGAGTTCAACTTTGTGGTCCTTTAAATTCACTGTCTAACTTGCTACGGAGACAATTTTGACTCACTGCCACCCTATAAGAAAGAGTACAATTTCCCTGCAGGTTTTTCCAAGACTGTAAATCTTTATGCAAGTAGAGAGCCTCTTCTTCCCCCTCACCGCCCCCCCCCGAAGAGTAGCCAATAGTTTCAAACTGATGACTGTGCTGTTGGTAGCGCATTTGGAGTAGGTGCAATTTAATCATACAAGTGATATCTTTACCCTTTAGCACATTAAAGAGATCTTTTACAGCAGATTTACCCATTGCAATGCATCTTTCCATCCTTACCTGTTATTTCCATGAGCATTCAATGTGGATTCCTATAGAATGAACCCCTTACTACTTTCAATCTTTTTCTTGGTTTATAGTAATGTTGTCTCTTGGTCCAGTTGTGAGGATTTGGGCTTTCTTCACATGCTATCATAACTCATACTGAAGGCTGCAGCATGTGATCTTCATCATGCAATCTTCCTATCCCTCTGCTATTGGCAAGCAAAGTTATGCCATCTATCACAAGTTGTTAGTAAGTCTCCCTCCACTTCTGATGCTGAATTCTTCTTCAGACACTCCTGCCTCCTGGATTACTTGCTCAGCATGTAGATTGAATAAGAGCAATGAAAAGAAATAGATCTGGCATGTATACTTCCTGATTTACAACCACGTAATAGCGCTGTGTTCTGCCTGAATGACTGCTCCTTAGTCTATATACAGATTCTACCTGAGCAAAATTAGATATCTTGGAATTTTCATTCCTCCCAGTGTTAGCCATAATTTTTATGGTCCACACAACTTAACATCCATGCTTATTCAAGAAAACATGTCTTTCATATTTCCACTTTTAGTCAGTAACGATGATAACCAGAAATCCAAGCTAAACATACTGCCATCAAGCCAGTGCTGATTCATACAAACCTTCCAAGGTCAAACTGCTCCCATGTGTCTCCCAGACTCCGAGAGCTGTACCTGTTTACAGAAGTAGAAGCCCTGTCTTTCTCCTGCAGAGTTGCTTGTGGTTTCAAACTGTTGATTTGCAGTTAGCAGCCCAATGAATACCAGGGCATGCATTACCGTCACGAGTTAGTCAATGGATCCAGAGCATTCTGTAGAAACTGGCAGAGCATGTTTTTATGTGAACATAGTTCATGTAACATATAATATCAAGTCACAAACACTGTTCTAAATGATATCTATTTATCTGTATCACAATAACTAATGAGAAAGTGGTATGTATTATTATCTCCCCTATACATAAGAGAAAGTAGGCATAAAGAAGCACAGGAAGCTGCGCATATTTATATATTTAGTAAGTGGAGGAGGGAGACTTGAATCAAAACCATCAGACTCTTGTCCACCATACAAACTTTCCTTTGACTACAAAACAGTTGGATCCAATTTGCATTGTTCACAGAGATGCCTGTATCTAGAATGCAAAGGGGACTGCATTTTCCTAAGTCATACATTTCTTTCTAAAATGTTATTGTGATCATTAGGTCTATTGTGCCAATCTTGCCAACAGGAACATGTGGGATTAATCAGGATGCAGTTTGAATGGAGGACAAAGAGATAAATGCCCCCCCTCTTGATCTCTGATGAGAAGCATGCTGGAGCATTCTACTGTATGATTGAGTTCTCTGCCTCAAATTGCGAGTGACACTATTTGTGGGCCATGCCAACCGGTGGTTCATGTGCTAGAGCTTGAAGCACTTTCAAGGCCTGGTTTGCCATGCTGCTTGTGCGATTATCTCTTGAACTTGAGGCCGGTGGGACTTCATGCCTTGCATTGCTTGCATTCAGTGTTCCTCTGGGACTGTCTCCCTAAGATCTCAAGCTGCCGCTGACTGTTGGTGATCCACCTTGCTGCTTTCTGCCTGCAAGGACAAATCTTTCTGCTTCGTTGACCTTGGACTGGGCAGCACATGTGAGTTGAACTTCCAGTATATTAACTGTTCCACTGACGCGAGTTGAACTTAACTCTCTGTACTGCTGTGTTGAATAATTAACTGTTATATTCCTTGTTGCTGTATGAAGATATATGTAATGATTATATAGATAAAATCATAAGTGTCCTGGTTTAATTTCTCTAGAGAACCCTGCCTAATACAGCTATCAAGATCACATCTATCAAGATTTGTTAAAAAATTGTAAAAATTTGCTTGTAAAAATTTCTAAACATACTATCTTCATATTTTTGAATATATTTACTGAATGTCCACCATGTGCCCAGGGAAGTATTAGACACAGAGAATACAACATGAAGAAAATTAGGAAAACATCTGATCTTTTCCAGTGCTTTTTATAGTGCAAAGGGGCCATTATGGATAGTTGGGGCCAGATAATGTGTGTGGAAGGGAGTTGTCTAGTACACTGGGGGATATTTAGGCTCATGTGACAACCAGACATATCTCGACATTGCCAAATTTCTTCTAGGGGTTGCAAAATTAATCCAGGAACCACAGTTCTGGTGTGAATCAAGTTAAAAATATACCACAGAATAAATCAGTCAATGAGACAGAAATCAGACAGTGAAAAAGAATTCTGTCAGGTACTAAAGACCAGTGGTGATGTTTCAGAAAACAGCTGTATGTCTCTTTTAACTTGAGTAGTCATGTTGACCTGCTTGAAAAATGAGCTTCCAAATGCAAATGAATGTAAATGTCAAGAAGGGAGATTACTAGAGTATGGCACTTCCAACACAGGGTAGGTCCAAAGCAAAGTCCCAGAGAAAGCTATGAGCTCAGATTGCTCCTAGATCAGAAAAAAGCCTGATGCGCAATGACCACTGAGACGGGAGGAGAGATTCAAGGGGAATTCACCAAGGAAAGATAGTAACAGATCAGTAAATACAGCATGATTAAAAATTAAATATGCAGTAGGCTTTCTTTAAGGTTTAACCCTTTTGAGACAAAAATAATTTTCTGCGTTTAATGGCTTAGGGATATCATGTCTCTTTATATCGCTTATATTCACTTGTTTAGGTGGTTAAAGGCATGCTGACATCAAAGGGGAAAAACTGAGGAAAGTTTATAACCAAGGGGACTTTGGTTATAAGGTTCATGTAGTAAGGGCCAGTTATACACGTCTCTGCCTGATGGCAACAAGTACCACACCTGGGAAAACAGTTTCCTAAGAAACCCAAGAGCCTAAAAATACTGGGATGTAATACAGGAGGGGGTGTCCCCACAAAACTGGATATAATGTAGGGGGATAGTGCATTAGCCGTTCATTCCACCAGGTCAGACTGTTAATCAAGCTTTCTAGTTAGAGGTTACGAAAAGATTGCATAACAGTGTTTTCAGAGAACCAGCCTCTAACATATATCATCAAGGGTCCTGTAGGTACAACTGTACAGTGATAATTATTAAAGGCTATAGTAAAGTCATAGAAAATATGAGTGACAGAAATAATGGAGGCATGCTCACCTCAGCCTCACTTGGTAGCCCATGTGAAGAGACTGTGAGGCAGGAGGAGGAGAAGGTATGAGACAAAGGAACATGTAGGAGCTGAAGGGGAGTTGGGGGAATGGAAAGAGGGCAGCAGAGGGGGTTGGGAGGAGAGATAGAGATAAGGAGGTCCTTTATTCTCACCAAGCCTTATGTATCTTTTGGGGACACGCGAGTTCCCTAATTACAGGTAAGTACATATGTCACTGGAAAGGGTTGTGCTATAGGTAATACAGCAATGAGGGGGATGCTCTGGAGGCACAACATGTAATAGGAAGGGGCAGTATTGAGGTCCCCATGTGACACAGGCAGACTTTAGATTCCTGGCAGGGGCCTAACCTTGATTGCCTTGGGCTGGAGACTTGATTTAGCCACAATTTTTTCAGGGGAAATGACCCATTGCCTTAACAGTAGGAAGTCTGCTCTATCTTTTGTGGGAGAGCCAGTGGCCTCTGGATAGCTGGCACCTTTAAGGAGAATAACCAAGCCTCTGACCTCCCACCAAATGCTGGCAAATGGTTACTAATATTTGCTTAATATTTTGGAGGAGAAATAATTATGGAAAAGACTTATATTCCTCTGACACAATGTGCAACAAAAAATGGCCTCATTTACAGCTGACAGGGGACTGGCTTTGCCACCATGATAATGAACTTGCTCTTGCAGTCATCTAAGTACTCTAGATTGAGACAAAAAATAAACCAAAAATGTGCCTCTCTTGCTCCATGCATCTGACTCACCTGACTTGCTCCTTGTGACTTCTTTTTGAGTCTGTGAGTCTGTGAGGGACATGAAAGGATAGCAATTTGACCACTTAAACACAGTGAAGAAAAATATATATGAGGGAGATTGTGTTAGTCTGGGTAGACTAGAGGAACAAATTCATAGACACGCATATAGATATAAGGGAATGGTTTATACACAAAAGGAATGGAACATTGAAAAAAATCCCAGTCCAATACAGTTCAAAGTCATATGTCCAATATTAATCCAGTTGCCCGATACCAGTCTATAATGTCTCCTTCCCACTCACAAAGTCACAGGCCAATGGGTGCAGAGTCCCAGCACTGGCAGGGGTCCCCTCATGGATTCTCCACCTTCAGAGGTCTAGTTCCATCAGGACAAGGGCATGTGGCTTCTCCTCCGTCTCCAGCAGCTCAGACTCTGCCATCTTGTCTTGTCCATAATTTATCATCTCTCAGACTAACTCCAACAACTGGGAGATAGCTTCTTATCTCCACCAGGGAAATATTGCAAGATTTCCCAGAAGTCTCAGGAGAAAGCCATGTCCACACAGAGGCCTCATTGGCTACTCAATGGCTGTCTCCAGATTAACAGGCTAGACTCCACCCCAACATCTCAGTCATGAAATTGACATAACACATGACTGCCACAGAGGTGCTGTCAGCCATTCAAACAGAGAAACTTGAAAAATGTTTCTAAGAATAGAATTGCAGATTTGACAAACATATTAAATGTAATAGAGAGTATTTTGAAGATGATAAAGGTTGCTTTTAAAAGAAATTTAAATACATGGCTTTGGAGAAAATTCCATTTCTTTTTGGCGGGTTTCCCCATGTATGTCCCGCAGGTCATAAGAGTGATAAAAGAGAGGTAGGTACGGCACAATCACAATTTAGGCCATATTTTCAAACTAGAACCCTTGCTATTATTTATAAGGTGGATCATAGCGATTTGTGCCAGCATTCCAATGGAAAATGATGGTTGGTTCTAATATTGTAGTGGAAGTTGAAATGACAGAACTTAATGATCATTTAGACATGATGAAAAAAGTCGACATCACAGAGTAGTAGTAGTAATAGTTGTAGTCTGGAAAAAGTAAATGAAGGGAGTTAAAGTTTTAGGGAGAAAGGAGAATTTGATTTAGAATTTGAGAATATTGGCCTATCTAATAAATGGCATTTATGGCATAATGTTTGATGAAGTTATTTGTGAAGAACCATCTGAAAGGACAGACAGAAGAACCTGGGATCGAAAAGCAGGTTCAACATTCAGAGATGAACTGATCAGGTATAAAGAACATAGAAACTGGGAAGAAAGAATTAGCAAAGAATACAAGAAAAGAGAAAGAAGGCAGCGAGGCAAGTCTTTCATCAGACACATCCTAAAATAACTGTTAGAAAAGGCAGTGATTATGTGACATCTTACTATCCAAACAGTGCTGTCTCAGGACAACTATCAAATTGCTAACTGAGGACAGAAATGAAGGTGAACTGAGAAGTGGCCATGCTCTCCTGCCAAATCTGCATCCGGCTGTCTAGTGTTTACGCCTCCTTAACTTTAATGCAAGTTAACAGAGCACTTAATATATGGAACCATTATGTTAAGAGTTTTTCAATCAGAATTGTTTCATTTAGTCCCCTCAAGTAGTTTACAAGAAAGATTAATATAATAAGAAATATGGATATTGTTCAAACTATGAGCCAAGCACTTTATATAAATTAACTCTAGAATATTCACAAAAATAATGATACAAATTATTAATATTGTTTTTCTCATTGTATACATGAGAAAATTGCAGCAGAGAAAATGTCCCCAGACTGCTCAAACTCTTCCATCTAGCAAAAGGTGAATCCAGGGTTTTACCTCATCAGATTGCTTCATTTGTGCACTGAAAAACAGTATTTTTTCTTTTGCTTCTGAGATATATTAGATGCAGCTACAATTTTGCCTTAGGACAATTATCAAAGCACTAAGTCAGAGCAGAAATGAAGGTGAACCCAGAATTGTGCACCTTGTCTTGCAAAGTTTGCAAAATTTTAATACAGAGAGTAACAAAACAGTGTTTACTTGTGTTTTATTGACTATGCCAACGCATTTGACTGGTTGGTTTCTAACAAATTATGGACGATCTTGAGAATGAAAATTCCAGAGCACTGAATTGTGTTCATGTGAAACATATGAACAAGTGGCAGTTAGGAGAACAGAGCAAGGGTTTAAAATCAGAAACCTGGTGTCAGGGTTGGATTCTCCCATCCAACTAATTCAAGCTGTACGCCGATCAAATAATAGAGAAGTGGGTTTTGTGAAGGGGAATTCATCTTCAGGATTGGAGAAAGGCTTGTTAAGAATCTCCAATATGCAGATGACACAACATCAGCCTTGCTTGCTGAAAATGAGGAGGACTTGAGGGACTTGCTGATGAAAGTAAACATTTTAGTCTTAAGAATAGATTACAACTCAATGTAAAGGAGATGAAACCCTCGCTAGTAGAGATTTAGTTATCATGGTAAATGTAGGAATGGTAGAAGTTGTCAAGACTTTTACCTTACTGGGAACTACATTCAATTCCATGAAAGAAGCAGTCAAGAGATTTAAAAACACACTGACGGAGAAGCATGCCACACAGACCTCTTTAGGGTAGTGATTCTCATCCTTCCTTATGCCATGACCCTATAGTACAGTTCTTCATGTTGTGATGACCCGCTAACCATGACATTATTTTCGTTGCTACTTCATAAACTGTAATTTTGCTAGTGCTATGAAATGGAAAACCCCTGTGAAAGAGTCATTCGACCCCCAAAGGGATCATGTGAACCAATGACTTAGACTAGTGTAAAGCAAGGAAGTTATTTTGAGGGCTAATGTGAACCTGACTCAAGTCATGGTATTTTCAATTGACTCATGTGCATGCTAAAGTTTGTACTAAATAAGGAAGACTGCAGAAGAACTGATATTATGTACTGTGTTGGAAAATAATATTTAAAGTACTATGGACTGCTAAAAGGACCAAAATCTCTCTCTCTCTCTCTCTCTCTCTCTCTCTCTCTCTCTCTCTCTCTCAAAAGAAAAAAAAATGCATGCCCAGAATGCTCCTTAGAGGCAAGAATGGTGAGACTTCTTCTCATATATTTTGCACATATTGTCAGAAGATACCAGTCCCTAGAGAAGGACATCATGTTCAATAAAGTAGAGGAGCAATGAAAGAGAGGAAGGGTCTTGATGAGATGGATTGACAAAGTAGCTCCCACAATAGTCTCAATCACAGTTACAGTTGTGAGGAGGATGCAGGCCTTCATTCTGCTGTCCTCAGGATTGCTATGGCGCCCTATACACCAGGGGTCCTTAAACTATGACCCGAGAGCCACATGCAGTCTGCTGAGGACATTTTTCCAGTCTGCTGGTGTTTTTGCCACCACTTGTCCTGCTTAGCGACCAACTCATCCCGGTCCACAGTGCGCATGTGTGGAATGTGCCCCCACTTTCCACCTCCCCTCCTTGTGTCTCTCAACTCCTTCTCTCATTGCCTGGTGTGATCGGACGAGTCACGAGTTTGCCTGTGCAGAGGCTGCTGCTGCCTGAGGACCGCCAGAACAAGTTGGGAATTTTTTTTTTTAAGTTAGGAGGTATATTTTTAAATTTTATTTTGCACTTAGGAGAGCCTTTCTTTTACATTAAGGGGAGGAGTTATGAAGTTAGGTCTTTTTTTTTTTTTTTTTTTTGCAGATAGGGAGCATCTTTTTTTTGAAGTTCGGAGAGTCTGTTTTCAGAAGTTGGTTAGTTGGTTGGGGGTGGTTTCTAGGGGGTTGCATCATAGTGATAATACAAATAGCCCTCAATGCTAATGCAAATTGTCAGTGCCCAGAAGAATGCAAATAGTCAGTGCTCAGTGGTAATGACAATTGTAAGGGCTCAGTGTTAATGCAAATGGTCAGTGCTCAGTGTTATCCCATAGGGGCCCGGAACTCATAATCTGCCCAGGGCCCCAAAGGAACTTTCTCTGACTCTGTAGACAACAGAGAAGCAGGAAACCCAATTTAATTGACAGTAGTGCACTTATATTCTGATTGCTATAAACTTGTGTATGATGTATGTTGTGTGCTGTGTAAGCCCTCGTTCACACTATTGCGATCTCTGAGCAGTGCAAGTTCAGTCATATGCTTGCATGGCTGAAATCACATTAGATTCGGAAGAAAAAAAGGTATACCTATCTTATGTTTTCCTGCAGAGGAATCTGATCACATGGTTCTTCTTACCCATGTGATCAGATTCCTGTGTGAGTTCACAGATCACAGTGTGGTTCGCTGAGAGTAGTGTAAACTGGAAAGGTGGTGGAGGAAGCTGCTCTGTAATACTGCCAGTTCCCACAATGCACCAGTGTGAGCCTGAGATAAAAGCAGAATTCCACCAATATGGGCACTGGTGAGGCTGAAGTGTTGTGTCCTGGCAAGGCATAATTGATGGACACTGGGCAGACTGCATTGATGGGCAGTGCTGTCTATATTTCTCTGTGTGGGCAAAGTTATTTCTGGTATATTGTTTTTGTGTATATATATATGTATATATGTATATTACTAATAGCAATTTGGAATCCCTAGGAAACAATGATATCATGAAAGAGAAAAGTTGACTCGGAGTGTAGGACATTCAAAGAACAGTGGACTTATGATTACTTTTATCATGCTGTACAAGGAAAGAACTTTGTGTCTGATGTGCCAGAATATAATGTCTGTGTTCAAAGAATACAATTTGTGACAACACTCTCAAACTCAACATAAAGATAAATATGATTGGTTGGTGAAGTGAGAAAAAATAAAATATTAAAACTGAAAAATACATTGACAACTCATCAAAATGCTTTTATAAAGCAAAAGCAGCTAAAAATTTCATCACTGTGAGCAAGTTTTCAAGTTGCCAAGGTAATCGTGTGCACTGGCCGATGATTCATGGAGGGAGAATTTGTTTAAAAATACCTTCTTTCTGTTGCTAGAGAGATATGTCCAGAGAAGGCCAACTTATTTAGTACAGTGAGTCTGTCAGGACCTACAATTACATAAAGGATTAAAGAAATGGGAGACAATTTTCATCAGCATTTGCAAAACTCCACAAAAAAAAAAAAAACAACTTTTCTATTTTTCCTTGGCACTCAATGAAAGCAATGATTTTTTGTGATTCTGCACAACTTCTAAGTTTTATTTGTGGGACAAATGACTATTTCGAAGTCACAGAAGAGTTTGCTGCACTGCAAAACATCAAAGGAACAATTACAGGAAAGGATACCTATGAAAAGTTTTGCCAAGCTGTGAATGGTATAGAGCTGGACTGGGCTATACTAGCCAGTGTGACAACTGACGGTGCTCCTAGCATGATGGGGTCAAAGAAAGGATTAATTGATCGCATTAACCAAGAGATGGACAAACATAACCATTCTTATTGCCTCACCCATCAACAAGCACTGTGTATGTAAATCACTGAAGTGGGACTTGGTTTTGATAATTGTGGTATCTTGTGTTAACTTCATTAGAGCTGATGCAGTAAATCACAGACAATTTCTGTCTGAGCTAAATGTTGCCTATGAAGATATTCTGTACCACACAGAAATCCATTAGCTGAATCAAGGGACAGTTTTGAAATATTTCTATGACTTACTTCCACAGATTATAGCTTTTCTGTTTTCAAAAAACAAAGAAGTACCAGAATTCAATGATGCAAAATGGAAATGGCACCTTGCCTTTCTGGCAGATGTGACAGAGCTACTCAACAGTTTCAGTGTGCAGCTTCAAGGAAAGGGGAAGCTCACATGTGAAAGCATTTGAAGTAAAATTAGGACTCGTCATCAAACAAGTGAAAGAGGAAAATTTCTGCCATCTCCCCACAACTCAAAATCTGTTAACGGAAAAACCATTGGTTGCATTCCCAAACAAAACATGTGTGGCTTCACTGGAAAAGTTGCAAAAGGAGTTCCAATTTAGATTTAAAGATCTTCATCTCCATGAACAGGACAAACAGTTTTTCCATAACCCATTTTCTATTGACATTTATGGCAGTCATGTACTCTGGTGTCAATTTGACTAAGAGTGTAGGGGTGGAGTCTAGCCTGTCAATCTGGACATAGCCAATGAGACCTCTGTGTGGGCATGGCTTTCTCTGAAAACTCTGGGAAATCTCACGGTATTTCCCATTGGAAGTGAGAGACTATAGATTCAGTTCCTTGGAGACGAACTACTGACAAAATGAGATGACAGCATGCTGATCGAACATGATTCCTGGAGACTGGAGGAGCCAGAGGAGAAGCCACATGGAGACTCCTGTCTGTTCTGAGATGCTTGGGAGGCCACCGGGAGACACCTACCAGCACTGAGATGCTTTTACCGCCAATGGATACTGTTGATGGATCTTGAGCCCTAGAAACGAGGAGCCATGGGGAGATCCCTACCAGTGCCAGGATGCTTCTACTGTCCTTGGATACACAAGACTCTGCACCCACTGACCTGTGATTGTCCTGGTGTCACTGCATGTGCTTCGTGAGTCGGAAGGAGACGTTACAGACTGGTATTGGACATATGGGCTAATATCGGACTTATGACCTTGGACTAGATGGGATAGGGAAGTTTTCTCGATGTTCCATTCCTGTTGTATATAGACTTTTCGCTTATATCGATATGCGAGTTTATGAATTTGTTTCTCTAGTCTACCCGGACTAACACAACATTGAAAATGTGGATGCAATTTACCAAATGGAACTGGCTAAACTGCAGAACTGTAACTTTCTGAAAGACATATTCAAATCAAGCAGCCTTTCTCATGTCTATGCATCTCTCCCCTCTGAGATGTACCCTAAGCTCAGGAACTGTGCACTCAAAAGGACAATCATCTTTGGCAGCGCTTACACCAGTAAATAGCATTTCTATAGAAGGAAACATCTGACCTCTCCAACCAGATCTAGACTCACGGATGCACACTTGCATCACTTATTATGACTAACAGTGACAAATATGGAACTGGCCATTGGCCATCTCATTAGCCAAAAGCAGGTCCATAGGTCCCATTGAAATACTGGTAAGTTGGGCTGAGCCCCGGTGGCGCAAGTGGTTGAGTGTGGGACTGCGGCCTGCGGGCTTGGCGGTTCAAAGCCAGCGGAAACTCTCAGGAGCAGCGCTGGGTAGCGCCCATGACCGCCAGAGGGCAGTGATGCCCCCCAAAAAAACAAACAAAACAAAAAGAAATATTGGTAAGTTTTTTATTTAACTTTACTTGTTCTTCATTTTAAATATTGTATTTGCTCCCATTTTGTTTTTTTACTTCAAAATGAGGTATGTGCAGTGTGCATAGGAATTTGTTCATAGTTTTTTTAAAACTATAGTTCGACCCAATGGTCTCATGGACAGTAAACTGGCCCCTTGTTTAAAAAGTTTGAGAACACCTGCTATTACAATGGTACCTAACAACAACAAATATTAGCAGTTAAAAAATTTGCCAACAATTGTTATACTTCATTTTATGTATAACTAGGCTAATCTCCTCTCTCTTTCTTTCTCTCTCTCTCTCCATTATACAATCTTTATATCTTCTGAATTACATATCTTGGTACTCATGCCTGCAGAATTCTCTATTCTGCTTCCTTGACCTGCGCATTTTAGACTTGTCAAATCCACAATGACAAGTGAAGCCTTCAAGTAAATCAATCTCTATCTATGGATGGATGGTGCATTGATAGACAGATGTGTGCATGGATAGGAATATGTTACAGAGAAAAGAGATGCAGATATATAAAGATATAACTATTCATCTAGCGAACCATAGTGTGCATGTAAAGTTAACTTTACAAATTGGAAAATGGAACTTGAGAGTTTTAAATTATTTCACAAATATTAATTGGATAGTGACTAGTAGAGCTACATTTTAAACTCAGGTCTCTCAAACATAAGTCTTCATCACTTCAATATGTAGTAAATATTACATCTTCAAGTAAAAGAAAAAAAAACAAAGTCTTCAAAGAAAAGACCATTTCAAATCACATTTCTCTATATCAGTGGCTGACTCATAAAACCAAACTCACTACTGTGGACTCAGAGATACCCTATATCAATTTCCAAGGCTCTAAGTATTTATAAGAATGCAAAGTTCCATCCTTTTTCAATAGAAGGTCTGGTGCTTTCAAATTGCAGACCTTGTGGTTAGTAACCCAATGTACAAACCACTATATTACACAGAAGGGAACCCCAACAAAAATCAAAGCTATAACTCAAACAACATAGGGCTTTGTTCTTCAAGAAAATACCAAGATAAGCACCAGAATTCTATTGTACTTTCCAGCCATCAAATGCGAAAATACTGTATCTTCCATCTGAGATCCTGCTACCTTTAATTCAGGTTCAGATTTCTGCCATTCTGAGCACCAGTACTCTGCTATACTTCCAAGGAATCGCTCTCTTTTGAAGACTGGAACATACTCTATCCCTTCACCTTTACTGGTGTCCTCCTTTGGATAAATTAGCACTGTAAGAAAATAGCCACTCACGAGGGCACTTTTTGAAAGTAGTATTTGCTCTGTACATGTCTCTTAAGTACACAAATGAAAGCCAGCATTGTTGAGTGCCTCATTTTATACAGTGCCTACGAAATACATAGCTCAGTCTGGAAAGAAACAAATCAATGCATAGAAAAGTCAAATGTATAAGCCATAGCCCTGAGTATAACTCATAGAGTAAAACAACAGAGTAATTACCCCAAGTGCCTGCCTATTCAAAAGGTCAGTAAGGAGCTCAGAAAGTAGACTACAGCTTAGTATGGTACATCTTGTTCAAAGCATCTCTTCAAAATGATCTAAATCAATTATCAAATTTAACTTGCTTTATACATGGAAATAAACCGAGGGAAATTTATTCATTTCAGCTTAGTAGCTTGATTATTTGTTTTAGAGTTATCCCAGAGTTCTAAAATCGCTAGTTTTACTCTAAAAGTTAGTTGTGTAAGGAAATTCATATGTTAGGAAATTCACATAAAATAAACCGAAAGTAAAATTATTAATATTCTATTATGAGTAACAATGATGTCAGGACACATATTTCAGAAATTTTCCATTAAAATATGCACATTTTTCTCTGTAAATGTATCAGCTGCCTGGCAGTTGTTCATACCATTGAGAATATTGCCACGATGTTAAATCATTGCCATCAATATTTCAAACAGCACTGAGGTCACTCAAGGTAGATTACCTTCAGTATAGCTTCCAGACTAAGACAGACTAGGAAGAAAGGTCTGGAAATTAACTTCTGAATATTGGCCAGTGAAAATCCACTGCATCACACAAGAACAGTTTTTGACATTGTGCTGGGAAATAACTCCCCTAGGTTGACTGACACTGGAAATACACAATGGAAACAAGCATATCAACAATCATGAAGGGCTGAACAGGTTTCTATCTGTTGTGCAATGGTCATCATGAACCTGAACCAGTTGTCCAACTTACCTCTTTGCACATGCATGTGCATCCAAACACATTCACACATCCTATCTTTAGCGTTGCATTCTTGGTGGTTTATAATTACTCTGCTTTTGTGTTTATAGATAGATCCTTTGGCTTCCTCATGATTGGGTGTTTCTGATCCAAGATCAAAAGAGCTACAGAACACAATCATGGGCATTTTTTTTTTGGCCACACACTGACCTTCCTCATTCTCCTTGGATTTCAGGTGTAGCATCACTCCTATTTCCAGGCTCAGAGTATCAATAAGAGAAATTCTTTGTCTCAAGGATTAGTTCCAAAATGATGGTCACATGACTTCTCTTCATTCAATTCCAGTGTTTCTCAGGACTTAGGCAAAAGTCGTCTCTTTTCCTAACTTGTGAACCTCAAGTAACAACGTGCTCGGGCCAACAGAGAGGCTGAGAGATGCTAAAACTCTGATGAGCTAAAGGTAATTTTTTTTTAATTAAAGGCAATTTTTGAGGACCTACAACAAGATTGAATTTGGAAAATAAGAATTTTTGACCTCTTTAATTAACTAAGGGAATATTCTTTTTTTTTAATTTAGGTGGTTTGAGCAACATTTCCATTGATGTACAATAGAAATAATCTAAGCCCAAATTTTAGAATTCCAACTTGAGTTTGGGTCGCAATTCCTCCCTTATGTTCCCTTTGCTTGAAGATAAATTCCTTCACACTATATACCAATTGGACAGAGGGGCTCGGCCACCTCACCGCATGTAGGCCAGCCAAGAACACATAACCCATTAGAACAAATCATTCCATCTGTCTTCTTTTGGAGAGATCTTTCTTTCAGCATGTTTCCAATACCTTCAATGTCATAGGTCTCAAAATGCTAAAAGTTGTTCTTATTTCTCACAGCTCACCAAGCCAATAGAAACTATGAAATTTTGATGAACATCAATCAGTAATGAAAATCTTACAATCAGATTACAAAAGTTCCCCTTGAGGTGGCTGGCTGCATTTGGAAAAGAGATTTGTGGTTCAATATAACAAAAAATGTTATTTATGTTATTTCCCCACCTGTTCCCATCAAGCTCAATGAAAATCTTACACAAAAAACAACCCTTTTCGTTGCTACATTCCTGCCCCTGGTGGAGTTAACACTCCCTACTCACATCAAAATGGTGCCTTCCAGGCAGCTGCAATGATATCTTTAGGCAATTTTGCCATGGGCCCGTGTGCCAAAGCTCTTTCAAAATGAAACAGCAAACTTTGAGTCACAGATTAGCATCAGTAGACCATCTTTTAAAATTAGAGCAAAGATATTCATAATGTATTCAGAAATATTCAAGCGGCATAGGAAACAATATATACTGTTTTATAGTTTTTGGAGTTTTCCAGAAATTTTTGCTATCTATTTTAAAGCCTTGTGACATTCTGTAATCTTTCTAGCCTCTCACACCCATTGCAATTTACTGCTACCTCTCTCTTGGGATTTTTCATTGACTACATTATTGTCATTATGTGTATACAAGTCTTATCCTTGTTGCAAGAATGTGGACTCCTAGAGAGGCAGGAGCCAACTCTTCCTAATATGTAAGGAATAATATAGTGCATTGACTTATAGATAACAGGCATTCCAAAAATATCAGAAGAGTAAAAAATATGTTTTTTTTCATAAGACAGGTAGAAGGAAAAAGGTTTTTACTTGAGACTGGATTGGGAAAAAGGCATAAAGATGGATTGTCAGACAAACAACACCCCATATGGTGTATTAAGATATGTATTATTCTGGCAATCCTGTGATGGCCATACTGTTATATTTTGCTTATGCTTGTTCTTACTAGGGTGAGAATTGTGAGAATCCGGTGGATGATAGTAGAAGGCCAAGATTCATTTGTGTAACTACTCAAGAAATAAGACTTTGGAGAACTCCCTGTGGTGGTCATGTATTTGAGATGTCAACTTCATGATTGAGTTGTACGGGTGGAGGCTAGCCTGTTAATCTGGAGATAGTCATTGAGTAGCCAACAAGGCCTCTGTGTGGGCATGACTTTCTTCTGTGACTTCTGGGAAATTTCACAATATTTCCCTCGTGGAAATGAGAGGGCATCACTCCAGTCGTCGAGAGTCAGTCTCTGAGATGACAAACTACGGACAAAACAAGATGGCAGCATCTGAGGAGCTGGAGGAGCCAGAGAAGCCACATGGCCTTACCCTAATGGAACCAGACCTCTGAATATGGAGAAATCATGTGGAGACCCCTGCCAGTGCTGAGTTACTTCTACTATCACTGGATGCTGTTGATGGACCCTGAGCCCTGAAAACGAGGAGCCATGGGGAGACCCCTGACAGCGCCGGGACTCTGCACCCACTGACCTGTGATTTCGTGAGTCGAAAGGAGACTTTATAGACTAGTAAAGATGGGGGAAGAGCATATGGGCTAATATCAGACTTATGGCTTTAACTGGGATGCTTTCTCAATGATCCATTCCTCTTGTATATAAACTTTACCCTTATATCCATATGTGTGTCTATGTATTGATTTCTCTAGTCTACCTGGACTAACACACTCCTCTTACTTAAAATTGAGGAGATGGAGTGGTCACTGAACAGAGTGCTTGTGAGAGGAGTATAAAAAACCAAAGGTTCAAGCATGATCTGGACAGTTAAAACTTTGCTGGAGGATCCCCCGATGAGGTGGGCTTATCTGGTTCCAAAATTTTCTATTTGGTTCACATTGTTTTCTATATTCATATTAGAGTGTATCTCAGAGTTGTTAAGTCAATGGAGGTTATCCCCTTGAGGCTGTGTTACATGCTTTTCTGGTTTTTTTTTCCTTTTTGTATATGCAACCTAGGATCAATGAAATTAGAGGGACAGCAAGCAGAAATATGGGTTTGGGGAGAGATAGGTACAGTGGTGGAGATGGGGTAAAAGAGAGAGAGGGCAAACTGATTGTAGTACCAATTATGCATTCTACTTGACATGATTAAAATTTCAAATGATATGATACATGTATTAAATCTCAGCTAATAATCATAGAATAATAGTTGTAAGAATGCTGATAGAGGAGAGCATCTTTTTTAGTGCTTAAAATTAAATTCTTGGTAGAAATGCAATCATTTTGGTGTATATATTCATTGAACCCTGGAAGCCCAACCCAAAAGCTAGAAGTTCAAACTTATTCAGTGGCTCTGTAGGAGAAAAGATGCAGAATTTGTTTTGCCTTAAAGATTACAAATTAGGTAAACCTCTTATGCAATTCTAAGCCTTTCCTATAAGTCATTCATAGTTTGAATCAATTTGATGTTACCTATAAACATCAATGATACTGTGGAAATGAAGGAAAAAGAAAACTTGAAACAAATAAATGTAAGAAAAGATGGAAATTGCTCCAACTTGTTTTCCTGGTGTTTGTATTTTCTTCACACAGTGGAACCATAGAATTTTGTGATTTTCATTCATATTCCTATTAAATTATGATATCAAAGAGATGTATGATTACAAGAATAGAAAATTTGTGTTTAGGAGGGACTTTTCCTCTAATACATTATAAAAAGAAAAAAGGAGACATATTAGTTTATTCTTTGGTGGAAAGGGAGCAATTGAAACATAGAAAGAAAACCTAAATAAGGTGAGTGAGAGTAGTATTTCCAAAGTCTCACACACACACACACACACACACACACGAAAATGCCTGCATCCTGGTGCTGAGATATAGATATGAACAAACTCATCATTCCAAGCCTGTATCAAGTCAGAAACATGAGAAAACCTTAACTAAGTATCATCTAGTATGAATGAGTTAGGCATGGCAACTTTGTTTGACTGTTTTGCTTTAAACCTTGCTCTAAAATGCATAATGTCTTCTGATACATTGATATATTCAAAGTCTATACATCCCTATTGTGCTTGTTAGGTTTTGTGTCAACAGGACCAGGATTCTTCCATAATGAAATAATCTCCATGATGGAATCTCCCATAAGCAGCTAAGAAGTTGTGAAAACAGGATGGAGTGCTACGCTCTTAATCTAGTTCCTGCCTTGATATTATTGAAAGGAAGATTTACCAGGGATGTGCGTGTCCTAATTTCTTCATATAAGCTGATATTGTGGGGAAGCTATCTCAGATCTATTGGGTCTAGATAATGCATCTGTTTAGTTGGTGTCTTGCCAAATGTTCTGCCAATTATGGGAACCAACACTGAAACACTGAATTTCCTTTCACTCGACTCCGCATCCATCAGCCTGTGATTCTTTTCTCCTTTACCTGCCTGCTTCCTGGTTTCTCAGGCCTCAAAACTATGTGAGCCAGAAGCCTACAGCTCACCTCCTAACCCATGTTCTTAATTGAGACTGGACTTTCATGCTTCTCTAATAGTATGAACCATTTTCTTGAAATAAATGAGAATATATATACAAATAACTGTCACTGATTTTGCTTCTCTAGAGAACCAAGCCTACCATACTTTAAACTGTTTTATGATATTATTTACTATGTTCACCTTGTAAATAAATAACTAGACTTTTAACAGACATATAGTAGAAAGTATTAAAACTAAAGTAGAATAAAAGAAGTCAAACGTGGGCAGTAATGGGTAGTTGCTGCCACCATCAAATTTTCCTTCAGGTTGGCTGCCATCCATGTAAACATATATTACAAAATCACATATTCCCAATAAAGTATGAAGAATCAAGAAAAAAAACTTCACCTCCTAGGAGAATTCATAAAGCTAAGAATGGCAGGGTAATCCAGAAGCAAGCAACACATTTAGAAGTGTATTTGAGTTCTACTGCAAAATAAAAAACAACACTATTCCATTTTTCTGTGTAGTTGGAATGTAAGTCCATGATTCAGGTATGAAAAGAAACAATCAGGTTTTGCTTCTTTTTTAGAGAAAAAAATTATGTATATATATTTGGACATCACTGCCCTCTGGTGGCACTGGGAGGATCAGCCTTGCTCCTAGAGTGCTGCTGCTGGATATGAAACATCAGCCCTGTGGGCCACACTCCCACACTCAAACACTACGCTACCGGGGCTCAGTCCTAAAAAATTATTTCTTAAGCTCAAAGTTAAAACTCAGTCTCAGTCAATTTGATGTTTCCTCTCTCCTTTCCTTTTTTCACACAGCAGAAGGAAAAAGGAAAAAGGAAGGGCATCTGGTCCTTTCTGTCTCGTGTTCCTGTAGGCGCCCACTGGGGAGCTCAGGATTTGATTTGTTCTTTGTTCATTTGTCCATCTGTGTGGCTAGCTATCCACTTCATCCCCACATCTCTGCATAGTTCCTTCCTTGCTTTCATGCTGTATCAGGTGCTTGAAATCATGGGGTGCTCTCAAGAACACTCAAAAATCCCCTAAAGAAATTCTATTTAGCTGAATCCAGTGGAGCCATTGTTGAAGCAAGGTAAGAGGTATTGCCTCTTCCTAGAATGTACCTTCAGGGAATCTGCCTTGGAAAACATGGTCACGGTCATGGATAGGGTGGAGATGCAGGGGAGATGGCATACTCTGTCTCAAGTTTCCACAAACATCTTCTCTGTGCTTCAGGTCTCTCCATTCTCTATTGTCTTTTAGGTTTCAAACCAAAGCCAGAAAGAGATTGACAGGTTTTTTCTTCTTTTTTTCCTTTTCGGCTTGTCACATCCCTCTCCTGAGACAATGGCCCAGAATACAGTAGCCATTTGAATAAAAAGTTCAGACAGGTGGAATTATCAGGAGGAATAATAAAAAAAACCACATTGGTTAATATTTTAAAACTTTCCCAAGAAATAGGGAAAATGTCTATGAGGTTATATAGAATAATATTAGCATAAAGTTGATGTTAGAAGGAAGAAATTAACATAAATTAGAATAAATACTCTGATTTTCCTGATCTCTTTGCCTCCAAGCAATCCTATAGAAGTGAACTTTGAATCCCTTTCAAATACCGAAAGTTATGACAAAGGCATCTCCCCTACTGCATATTTCCCTGTAGATACTGTGGTACACTCTGAGACAACTTGAGGGATGAGTATGTTTTCTTCAGTAGACCTCACTGTTAGAAGTTAAACTTTTTAGTCTATGAAATATATACAATATGAATAACTAGTCACTCTGACAATGCCCTCACATGTCTTCACTCAGTCATCTCTATAAAGTTTTGTTTGGTTTGTATTAGGAATTCTGAATAAATTAATCTTTCCCTCAGTAACATAATCTAACCAGTGGCATTTTCCATCAGAATTTATTAATTTATTAATTCTTTTTTATTGATCTTTTTACTGGGAACTCTTACAGTTCTTTTAAAATCCATAATTCAGTAAGATCAAGCACAATTTTACAATTGCTTTCACCATCAGTTTCAAAATCTTTTCTGTCTTCTTGAACTCTTTGGTATCAGTTCCCCTTTGTCCTCTCCCCCTACCCCACCCTCACCCCTACTTTTGAGGAAATTTATATATAATATATATATATATATATATATACACACACACACCTGCGATTCTGCTATTCATTCCCCTTTAGTGGAGGTTAGACAATCATCATTGCTATCAGCTCACCATTTCCCTTTGCCTCCCTCTCTTCCTGTACCCTGATTACACGCTTTCTTGCACAAAGTGTCAATAAAAGTCAGTGGACATCTTGGTGTGTCTCATCATATGATTACAGGTATGTGTTATCTGTGAGGTCATTTGCCTGACATTCATTACAGTAGAAATTCAATCATCATAAAGGTTACTAGTATCTTGAAGAAACGGTCATTTGCAGACAAGCAAACCATCCTCACTATTTGAGAGCTAGTTCAAGCACTGCAAGACTTCATAAGCCTCTGTTGTTGCTGTTAGTTGCTGTGAGTCATCTCTGACTCATGGCAACCCCTTGCGGAACAGGGCCAAAAGCTGTAGAGTTCGTTGTAATCTTCGTGATCATTGTCATGTGTAAGTCCATAACTGAAGCCACTGGTGCAGTGTGTGTGTGTCCTCACACTCAAGGGCCTCACCTTTCAGCAGTATATTGGACATTCGGTTGTAATTCAAAGCTTTTTAATTGACTAATGTTTGGAAGCAACTATCAAGCCTTTCTTCCCTGTCTATTTTGACCTAGAAATTTCACTGGAACTTATTTACCATGGATAATCTTTATATTTGAAATATTAGTTGCATAACTATCAGAAAGATATGAAGGAGTTTCAAAAGATTTGTCAAAAATTGAATTAAAATATAATGAGATTGGTCATTGAACCATTTGGAGCCTCATCATATAAATGTGTGAAAGCTAGACAATGAATAAGAAACATTTAAGAATAACTGATGGATTTGAATTACAGTGCTGAAATGAACACAGACTGTCAGAAGAACAAGAAAGTTTGTCTTAGAATAAGTACAGACTGACTGTTTCCTATAGGACAGTGTTTCTCAACCTCTGGGTAGAAGCCTCTTTGGGGGTCAGACAGCCCTTTCACCGGGTTTGCCTGGTTCCTAACAGTAGAAAAATGACATTTATGGAATAGCAACAAAAATAATTTTATGACTGGGGGTCACCACGACATGAGAAACTGTATTAAAGGGTCATGGTGTTAGGAAGGTTGAGAAGCACTGCTATGGAGTGGTAAGCACTGAGTATGGAGGAGCACTGGTATGGAGGAGCACAGTGAGAAGCACTGGTATGGAGGAGAAGGTAAGATGTCATTCAAGTACTTTAGACTTGTTATCAGAAGAGTCCAGTTCCTGAATATGGACTTCATTCTTGGTAAAGTGAAGAGCTGGTGAAAATTTTGAAAGCCCTCAATAAGATGTAATGACCCTGTGGTTCCAACAAGGCAAACATAACAATCACGAAAATGTTGCAAAATCAAGCAGAATTTATTTTTGCTCTTTATAAGGTCACTGTGAGTCAGAGCTCATTTACTGGTCTCTAACTACAGTACATAAATAAAGGAACAGATGGGTGATGGATAAACCTCTCCCACCATGTTGTTTGTTCCCTTAGCTACCTCTGTATATGAGCATGCATCATTGTAGTTTCAAATACATTCACAAAGTGATGGATATTTGCAAGTTCACCCTTTGATTATTGTAAATAGTGCTAAAATGAATATTTTTCCATTCTTTTGGATGATTGCTTAAGAGTACAGATGCTGTAGCTTATGATTAAGGACCATGATATTGAAGAAAGATGTCTAAGTTTTAATGAAAGAATTTTTAAAAACCCAAGGTGCCAGATATTGATGAAATACACATTGAAATGCTTCTCCAAATGGAAAGTACTCACTTGTTAATGCCATGAAAGTTAAAAGACAGAAACAAACTACGTGGTCAACAGACTAAAAGACATTCATATATCTGCTTATTCCAAAGATAGGTGCCACCCACCAGAACAAGAAAATTATCAAATAATGTAATATAATGTGCAAGTAAAAGGTGCAGGTAATTTCTTTTTTGGAAATTTTTTCAAATACAGTTAAAAAAGGACAATGACAGGGGATAGACAGTCACACCAGATTAAGAAGAGGGCTTGGAATGAGAGGGTTTCTTAGCTAAAAGTTGAGAATACCAAAAGATACTTGTTTGTATAATCAACTTCATTGATTATGCAAAGGCATTTGACTGTGTAGGCCATAGCAAGCTATGTGTAATTGTGTAAAAACATTGACATTCTGAGCATTTTATTGTGTTCATGTGTACATGAATGAAGAGGAAGTCATTCAAATAGAACAAGGGAATATTGCATGGTTTCACACTAGGAAAGACATATCCAAGATTGTATGCTTCACCATATTAATTCAATTTATATGCTGTGCAAATAATCTGCAAAACTGCATTAAGAAGAACTGTGCACCAGGATTGGAGGAATTCTTACTAACATCTGTTATATACAGATGACACAAGCTTGCCTCCTGAAAATGAGGAGGATATGATGTAATGACTGATACAATTCTGACTTCAGATTTCATTATAAATTGCAACTAACAAATGAAAATCCTTACAACTGGTACAATATACAAGATAATAAAATGAGAAGAGATTGATATTGTCAAGGATTTCATTTTATTGGTTACACCAAAAACAGCAGTCAAAATATCAAACCATGCACTGCATTGGCTGGATCTGGCACAAAAATTCATCTTAAAGTGTCTAAGAGCAAGGATGTACCTTTGAGGACTGAGGTGCACCTGACCCAAGCCATGGTATTTCCAATGATTCCATATGCGTGTGAAGTTCAATAAGGACTACAGAAGACCATGGAATTGGTACATTTGAACCATGGGGCTGGTGAATAATATTGAAAATACAATGGACTGCCAGAAGAACAATATACATCTTAGCATATGTATAGTTGGAGCGTTCCTTAGAAGGAAGGATAACAAGACTTCATCTCACATACTCAGCACATGTTATATGGAGAGACCGGTCCATGGAAAAAGATATAATGCTTATTAAAGTGAAGGGTCAGCAAAAATTCGGAAGCATGTCAGAGAAGGACTGGCACAGCTGCTGAAAAGTGGAGCTCAAATATAACAATTGGAAGGATGGCCAAGAACAGGAAGTGCGTTGTTCATTGGTACATTGGGTCACTATTAGTTGGAAGCTACACGAAGGTACTTAATAACAACGACAACAATAATAATTGCACATAGTGAGACTGTGCTTAACTTTATTAGGAACCTCCGGACAGTTTTACATAGTGGCTCTGCTACCAATGAGGCCTGCTGGTTTAATGGGTTGTGCTGGGTTGCTAACTATCAAGTCCTCAGTTCAAAACCACAACTGACTTTACAAGGAAAAGGTGAGATTTTCTACTCCTGTTCCATAGGGCTGCTGGGAGCTGGAATGAACTTAGTGAGAGTGCTTTTAGTCTGGGCTTGGTTGAGACCAGCAATAAACAGACATCAGAAGTCAGTCCCTGCTAAAGGTCATCAAGCTTGGTAAAGAAGAAAGGTGAAAAACAGAAGAGGCTCCTCAACCAGATGTCTCCTCACAGGAACTTCAAAGGGGCTCAAGCATAGCAATAATTGTGAGAATGTACAGCTCCAGGCAGCATTTTCTTTCTTTTTTTAATTTGAAATTTTTATTGGGAGCTCTTACAGATGTTGTAACTATTCATAATTAAATTTGATCAAGCATAAGGTTACAATTGCTGCCTCCATCAGTTTCAAAACAATTGCTTTCTTAAAGCTCCCCTCTATTCCCTCCCATCTTCTCCCCCCATCCCAGGAACCATTGTTGTTATGTTATATGTGATAATTTTCTGAGTCGTACACTCTCTAGTATATTCATTCACCTACAATTCTGTTACTCATTCCACTCAAGTGGAATTGCACATTTATCATTGCTATCAGCTCCCCTTTTCCCCTCTTGCCTCTTTTCTCCCCATACCTTCAGTGACCCATTACTCCTGCTACTGTTTCTGAAGGGCCATCTATTTTGGCTTTCATGTATCTCCTGATCTTAATTGTACAAATGAGCATACCCTTTTCTCTCAGGATTAAGGAGGTAAAACTGTCATATTGAGAGGAGGAAATATTAAAGAACCAGAAGATAATCATGTGTTTCAACAGCGCTCTTTGCCCTGAACTTAACATCCCTTCTGCATGGACCCTTTATAATTTGGCACTGTATGCTACACACCCTCTCAACACAATTACTGAAGACAAAATGGGTGTATGAGCAAATATGGTAAAGAGAGTGGATGGTACCTGGTTATTAAAAAACATAGCATTTGAGGTCTTAAAGGCTTGAAATTCAACAAGTAGCCATCCAGTAGGGAAGCAACAAAGCCCACATGGAAACTCACCAGTTTGTGCGATCATGAGGGATCCAGGGAAATAGATATCAGAAGGATAGGTAACCAGCAATCAAACTGATGTGGAGGATCATGGACAAAGTGAAGACCCCAAAACACACTTGTAAGACAACTGGAAAGGCAGTATTTTCCTTTTTCATACAGGGGAGCACTATGAGTTGGAACTGATTTGACACTACTGGACAACATCTGCAGTGGATGAAGGACTCAATTCTCCAAATCTTTGCAAATATCTGCTAATTTCTTTTTTTTTTTTTAATTATAGTTGGTGTAGTGAGAGCATTGTTAGGGCAACAGCAGAGGTGAAGTATTTCATGATAATTTTGATTTACATTTCCCTAATAAATAATGACATTGACCATCTTTTCATGAAATTATTGATGTTTTTATTTACATATTTTGATTAAATATCTAGTCTACCCCTTAATTATATTTTTATTGTTTTTTATTGCTAAGTTGTGAGATATATTTTGAGTTACCAAAAGGGTAGTGTGTAAATAGGTACATTTAAAAATATTAATAAGTTACTAAGGAATACTCAATGGGGTTGTCTAATTCAATTACTCTACAGCTATTCTCTTCTGCAAATAATTACTGAATATTTTTTTGTTAACGAAGCACCATAATGGATAATAAGGAAGAAATGCACAGAAATAATAGGACAGAGTCCCAATTTTCTCCTGGCTTTAACTATCAGAATATCTGTAGAAGTAAAATTATACCCAAACTAGAAAAGCTCTCTTTATACTTCCATAATTTCAATGAGTTTTTCTTTTCCTGGAAATTATTACTACTAAGGCTTATAATAAGATCTGTTCCTATAGTCCTCATTAGTAATAGTTAGAACTGACATATCATATTTCAGATCAATAACATTAAACTGCCCCCATAGATCATATGTACATAAGAAATGTTCTTTGGGAAAACAAACACATGAATTTCCTATATAACTCTAACAAGGACAATGTACCTTGTGAAAATCCTGGAACCAGCCACTCACCTTACTCTCATATATACAAATCTTTGATGTGTGGTATCAGTAACTAATTACATTACAGTTCTGCCTCAGTAACACAGACTGGTGGGTTCATTCTAGCATTTAATTATAATTGTTTTTAATTTATCAAGGAGATATGATGCAATTGGTGAAAAAATAGCTACTATAGGTCACATGGAGCGAATATAATCAGCAAAACAATGAAAAACTTTACTGGAAAATCCAAAAGGCATTTAAGTCTTTTAGAATGTTTTATGTGGAAGGAAAGAAAATAACTATCATATTTAATGAAATCAATACTTCTGAATCTTATTCCTAATATCCCTTTGGTGGGAGGCATACATAAGAGAAAATACTTACTGAGGAACAGCTTTTGCTCACTGATCCCTATTTCTTTGCAACCTTAGCTTCCAGGCAGATGAAGGAGACATTTGGACTCAGAGTGAAGCACCATCTTTGATCATAAGTGCTACCTTAGAATTATGGCCAGCCTTGTTGCCACAGCTCATTCTTTTATTAAAATTGATCTTTGAAGTTATATTTCTATCATACCCTAGCCTGATGCTAATCTACTTTTCTCCTTAAGGATTGGTTTCTGTTAACATGATAGCCTACCCTAGCCTCCAACCATATGTTCTTGTTTAGATTTCTTACATTGGATCTCTATGAAAAAAATAGTATATCTATACACATGAACAATGTGTTCTGTCTTCATGCACATAGGAACACATTGTTAATTAATCACTGTACTCTTTCATGACTACAGAAATACTGTTCAATGTAATTCTCCAAAATGCCATTTCCATGTGACCAGAAGTAGTGTCTGAAATAGAAGGCATCAACTCTCTCTTCTATTTACTCTGTGCTTTGAACTTTTTGTTCTCTAATGATTATTGCAAAGTAGTTAGGATTGAATCATAATTATATTAGAAATTCTAGGGGGATAATCTGGGTCTAGCTTTAAATGCAGAAAGAAAGAAAAAGAAAGAAAGAAAGAAAGAAAGAAAGAACGAAAGAAAGCCCATAACTAGTACAGAATTATTAAAGTATTCAAAATGATAGCATATCAAAATCCAAAAAATAAATAGGGCCATTGGAATAAATTTGAGTTGGGAAAAGAGTGGTGGGATTTTTTTAAAGTAGTGACAAGAGGACAGAATTAAAATTTCACATATCAAGGAGGCCAAATGGAATTAAGAGGAAATTCAATGGAAAATCCAGGGATAATGTGTGGATGATGAGGATGTTCCTGTGTATATTAAGGATCTAGCCTATATTTACAAATTGTGTTCTGTCAAGCTTGGGGGACCAAATATGGCCCCAATCTACAGTTTGTATAATTTATCTCAAAATATCTCATTATTTATCTAAGTCTTCACAATATAACCCCAAAAATTTCTATGACTGATTATTTGGCCTTCTTATCAAAGTGGATGAATTCTGTAATACAGTTAAACTTTTTCTTCCTATATAAAGTTAAATCAGGGGCCACCCTTGAAGACATTTTATTTATTTTGTTTGTTTATTAAAAGACCATTTCCTTGAGGATTCAACTCGGTGCAATCCATACATCGCTTGTATCAAGTGAATATGTACATATGTTGCCTTCATTCTTTTTGAGTCCTTGATATCATCTTTTTCTTATTTCCCCTTACCTCACCCCCAAACTCATAACTCCTTGATAATTGCACATGATGATTATTTTTATGACTCACACTGACCACTGTCTCCCTTCACTCATGTTTTCTGCTGTTCTCCCCCCTGGAGAGGGGTGTATGGTTTATGTGTCAACCAACACGATTGGTTCACCCTTTCTCCCTTCCTCTTACCTTCTTCCTGCTACCTTTCTGGTTTCACTATTTTCATTCTTGTTCCTGGATTCTGTGTGTCACAAACTCCCATCTCTTACCTATACTTGTGTACTTACTCCAGTCTAGTCTGATTTGAGAAGCAGCACTGGGTTCATGATTGAGGGGAGTGAGGAAGCCTCAAGGAACCAGAAGAATATAGTGTGTTTCATCGATGCTTTACTGTACCCTGGTTGACTCGTCCCTTCCCTGTGGCCCATCTGTGGGGGAATTGTTCCATTGTCTACAGATGCGCTGTGGACCTCTGCTTCAACCACTCTCATTCCCAACACTATGTTTTTGTGTGTTTGCTATGTGGCTGCTAATGTGCATTACCTTGTCCCTATGACTCCTCATGACACATCAGCAGTGTGTTTCTTCTACGTGGACTTATTATATAAGACGTTTTATAATCAATGTGCTTCCAAACTGCCTCTGATTATCACCTCTTTTCTATTTCACTGAACAGCTATTGGGTCAATCATTGGTGTGTAGAATCAAATATCTTATCTCCAAATTTATCTTTTGTTTCCTATTTTAGGATTTGAAGGAACACCAAATTCATTCCACCAAGATGCCAGTGTTACCTTTGCCACATACCCTCCTCCATCTCAATGCCAAAAGACAGTTTTATTAACTTTCTCCATTCCTTCCCTTTTTCTTGTCCTGTTTGTTCATCGCTTCATCAAGCCTACTATGAAAATCTCCTTTAAAAGTTCCTCTGCCTCTAAAAAAAAAAAAAAAAAAAAGTTCCTCTGCCTCCAGTATAATTCCCTTTTCAATAAATCAAATTTTATCAAAGTAGTGTAATTATGGTATTCCTTTTATCAAAATCACCTGGTAAACTCCAATTACTTAATTGTATTTAATATCACCCATAATCCAGACCCAAGTTTTCAGTCAAAGGTTATTCTATACCACTCTCCCACTATGAATACTGTAATTCCAAAAGTATGCTATTTACCATTTTAAGAGACTGGCTCACATTTTTCATCCCCCTTACTTGTTAACATGTGTTCTGCCTACTAATTGGCTTTCGTCTCCCTAAGAGTTTATTCTTGAAACCATCGCTGTAAATTGCCTCTTTCACACACAAATAAGTCTTCCATAATATGTCACTACAAGAAATATTCTTTTCTCTCAAGAGAGCAATGTATCACTTATATCATGTACCATTTGATCATCACTGTCTAAGGGTGGACTGTATGCCCTTACTTTGTAAACACTTTGGTGAAAAGAAATTTTTCTTTTCATTCACCTCTCTTCACATATTAAATATCCACAGTATATTTGCTACATAAAATTATTCATTGAGAAATGAGTCAGTTCTTGAATAAGACCATTCTTTAGTCATCTCTAATAATATTATGAATGAAAGACTTTCATGATGGCTAAAGTTATTTGGCAGCTTGGCTTGGCTATGGTGCTCAGGGTTTGGTAGTTATGACTTAGTCATTCTGTGTGATGAGAATGGGTACAATATACTCACTTCCAGCATGAGATCTACTAAGAAAAGTCAACCAACTGAGAAGAGGTATCCTCAGAGATGTGGCCTGCTTCCAGTATATGTAGACATGTTTTCAAAGCTTGTATGCTCTTTTATGAATCTGTTTTCTGCATCTGATATACATCATCTGACATGCAATTTTTGGAACTTGCACCAGAAGCCTGCTTCATTATTGCCTGCAGATCTGAACATTGTCAGCAGTTTCTCATCTTACCTCTTGCTCTTTGATTTAGTAAGAAACGTGTCTTCTGACCTGCCTGTCTTGATTTGATCAACTGCTTCAGGTATATGCATCAGGAGAACTCTCCAGCTGGGCAACTGACCCATGGACTTGGAACGTCCCATCCTTTATGAAAATGTGAGTAATTTCCTTGAGATTCATGTCTCTCTATGTGTACCCATATGTATTTCACAAGGTTTACTTCTCTAGAGAACCCAACAAAAGACAACTTGGTTAACAAAACTGAAATCTCAAAAATGTTCCTCAAGTCCAGCCACGTACAGCTCTCTAAACATTACAACAAAACACACAACAAACATCCAGTATTTCTTATTTCCTTCACTGTTTTACTTAATCTCCTTTATTTTTATACTCTTTCATTCAACAAACCTTTACTATGCTTTTAGTATGTACATGTCCTGGGATCAATGTTAGATGAAAGAAGGAAAGAGAACAATGTGCTTGTTTTTGAAGAACTCTCTTAAATACAGAAAATGAAAGTACTTAATTTTGAGCATTATCTGATAAAATGTCAATAAAAGTAAAAGTATAATTTAGCATGTGCTGTAACAGTGAAATGCAGGTCGTCTTAAAATCCAAAGGAGGAGCAAAAAGACCTAACCAAGATTCAATGAGAAATTCCCCAAGATAATAATATTTATACGAAAACTAAAATGATAAAAATGAAAAAGTTTGAAGTAAGTGACCTTCCAAAAAGAGGAACTGCACAATGAAAAAGAAGACCAGGATGGCACCTAAAATTCAAAAGCAGTTAATACTCAGAAAATTCCAGTAGACTATTTGTTTCCTTTAGATTTGGTAACCAATCACCATCATTTGTGTTGCTTAAAATAGCTTATTTATTTTCTCAAAGATCTAGAGTCCAGAAGTTCACTATCCATTTCGCTGAGAAGACATACAAATGTCATGAGGACCACACTCTTGAGGGATAATTCGTTCTGTTCCTCTTCTTGCTTCTGCTGGCTGCTGGTATCATGACATGCAGACACCTCCTTATATTCTCTACTCACAAGAGGAAACTGCCTCCTCTTCTGCTTGGTAGTCAGATCTCTTTTAATCTTTAAAAAGGATAGTTATTGTGACATATTCTCCTGCATCATAGTGCCACAGTATGAATCTAGTCCTATGAAGTTAAATGAACAAAGATGTCTCAGAGACAAGTAAGCAAGACCCAAGAGCTCAGTATCTAAGTGCGTTGTCTGGTTCATATTCCTAACAACACAAGCAAAACCACCGGGGAAGTGTGTAAAGCCATAGATGCTTACTTCAAAGTAAGTAGCCCCTAAACTTGTTTGCTTCTGGGAAAGATGCCTTCACCTTAACTTCTCATTTGAAACTTTAAAAGCCTAGTCATCTTTTAAGCACTGATAATTTGATTTTGTTGCACATTCCAAAATGCATATTGATAATTAATCTTCCGGAAAACAAAACTCTGTAGTATCTCCAAAAGAACAAGGAGCTAAGTTTGTACTTGGTGAATTACACCCGAGGGGTGACACTCGCCTTCAAAAGTGCTATTATATTATTTAACTTTCAGGCAGTTTAATGCAATTCCTGATTATTAATAGGGATTTAATATCTGATAGTGCAAAAGGGTAATAATATAGTATAATATTATAGAGCAAAAGATAGTAGGAAAGCATAAAATGGTCTTCACTGTTGGTGATTCACTGCCTGTACGTGGTGCTAAAAATAATTCTTTATTACTTAGTTTTAGTTTCACAGTTCAGAAGAAATAGCAATCATTCAATTAGGAAACTCAGAATAGGAAAAGTAGCTGACACCATTTTTTTCCTATATGATTCAATAAAATTACAGTTTCTATAATCGAGAGAAAAGGGTGTTTATTCACCATTTATTGCAGACCTTCATAGAAACAGAAATCAAGAAATCAAGGGACATATTGCATTGGCTAAATTGCTGCATGAGATCTCACTGAAGTGATAAAACGATGTCATTTTGAGGCTCAAGGTGTGCCTGACCTTATCCATGGTATTTTCAGTCATTTCTTAGAAGGCGTTGTGCATTGGTCTGCCCCCCTCAAGGTCATCAGTTCTAACTCCCCAGCGGTTTGGTGGGAGAAAATGAAGCTATCTCCTTCTGTAAAGACCCAGTCTCAGAAAACCACAGGGGCAGCTCTACTGTGCCCTGGAGGTTCATTGTGACTTGGAGTTGGCTGGAAAGCAGTGAGTTTGAGGTTTTTGACCGTACATGTGCATGGTAAAGCCTGGACAAGGAACAAGGAAGATCTGGGAAGAACTGATGCATTTAAAGTATCGTGTTGGCAAAGGGTATTGGAAGTACCATGGACTGTTAGAACGAACAAATATGTCTTGGAGGAAGAACAGCCAGCAATCTCATTCGCAGCAAGGATGATGAGGAACTGTCTCATGAACTTTAGACATATTATCAAGCAGGGCTAGCCCTGTGAAAGCACATCATTCTGGGACAGAGTCAACAGAAAAAAGCGAGATCTTCAAAGAGATGGGTTGACCCTGTCGCTCCTATATGGGGCGCATCACAATGTAAGTCCTACGAGGATGGCACAGGATAGGGTTGCTCTGCTTCAGAACCAACTTAATGGCATCTTACAACAACAAGTGAATACAACACTATCCTTAAGGCCCAATGCTAGGCACACAGGCTCCAAAACCCCACTGTAATAAAGCACACACTCTAACTGGGGAGTCAGATAGGAAAAGGGTGTATATCACGTATGTGTGAAAGCTAGCCTGTGTACCAAAGATTCTAGATTCACATAGGAGGAAGCTATTATCTCACCCTGGACAAACTCAGAGGGCCATACAAAAAGGGTGCAAATAGGTGACAGATAACATTTCTTTTACCCAATTAAATAAGGAAAGGAAGAGAGGAAGACAAGATTTCAGTGCATCGAGTTCTCTGTTGGAAACCTACAAAGGTAGGGAATCTGCCCTCCTTTCACTAATGCCACCTCTGCCCAGCAGGCTTCCATCACCCAATAAATAATTACTGAACATATAGTTGAACTTCAGATATAAGAAAAATAGTGTGTGTGAAGTTCAGTTATCTCGATACAGGCTTATCAAACTTTTTGTTGTTGACTTTCTGATACAAGTTCATAAATCATGATTAAGCAATGGCAAAATACAAAATCTTCTAAAAACCCAAACAATATTTTAATAAATAATCTGGTGAACAAATTCTAAGCTTCCCTGCTTCATTTAGTGATACGTTAGGAAAGCATAATCTGGATTATTAAAAGGTTATTTTTCCCATTTATTTACTATAATTGCTAAGAAATTAGTAGTGTGTCTGCTGTACCAGACCCTACTTGGAACATTTTATAATGTACACAATAGTTAGCATCATGCCTTTCTAAAATCTGCAGACATTTGAATTCCAAAACCTATTTTTGCTAAGAATTTTAGATAAAAGTTAGAGACTTATAAAACATTATAACTAGCTAGATGTAATTCATAGATTCCATCAACTTTTGCTTCATTACTTTTTCTAGCTGACTACTCAGGATTTACTTTATGGCAAAGCAAGTGCAGGTGGATGTGATATATTGCTGTAGCCCAAATGGTAGCTACAATCTATGTATTGAAAAATTCAAGCCTAACTGAAAGTAACCAAAATATCCAGAACATGGCTTAGACTAAAGAAACCCAAACCCAACAGGTTCAAGTCAATTCCAACTCAATGATGGATATTTCTGCAAGGTTGAAAAATCTCTCAGAAGCAGAGAGCCTCTTCTGTCTCTTGCATATCACCTTGCACATAGCAGTCCAATGCTTGCCCCACATTACTATCAGAGTTCTTTACTCAATAGTCCATTGATGTACTGTCAGAGTAAACCAGCCGCTGACAACCACAAGGTCCGTAGGCACAATAGTACAATGATAATATGTGAAGATGATAGTAAAGTCATAGAGAAAAAGAGAGATAGGAGAGAGAGTAAAATAAAGGACCCAGACACATTTTAGAGTAGCATGCTCACCTAAACCCATTTTGGTGGTCCACTTGGAGGTAGGAGAAGAGAGGGAGAGTCTTTACTGTTTTTGGACATTTATAGCTACAAGACATGCAAATTCAGTAGTTACACATGTCACAAGGTAGGTGGTAATCATTGTAAAGTCTCTGAGCTCACAGGTGAGGAAACCTAAAACCTGCATCATGGGAAGACATGAGGGGGGAATGGGTGCCACAGAAGGAGGAGATAACAAGAATGTCTGCTTTCATAGGTAGAATATACTCAAACATATACCCACCTTAAGGCAGAAAAGCTGTTAGGGGAGAATCTATAGGAATTATAGTTAAAACATGATAATGTACTTGGACTTTAACTTACCAAAATGGTGTCTTTCATACTGTGAAAAGTAACTTTCCAGATTCCCTTTGTGACAAATCAGGGAATATAATCCTGGCCATATTGCCCTCAGTGTTAGTTTTCCACAACTAACAATAAAATAAATCAAAGGTGGCGAGGAAGAATAGAAGAGCTGTTCTACTAAGGGGAATATATATATATATATATATATATATATATATTCCACTAAAGAGCACGCTGTGGGGAAATAATGTTAGTGAACTGTCACTTCATCCCAAGTGTGTGCTTGAACTCTGACATCAAACTATCTTCTCACACTCAAACCCCTTAAACCACCATGCTTTTATCACACAAAATGTATTATCAGAATACAGCATTTCCTCAGATACTGGATATAATGTTATTTAGATATTTTGGGGAAAGGTTAAAAATGTTGTCATAAGCTAAAAGCTCAAGAGGAGCAACACCAGTGATGTATAGATACAGATATACATACACAATTCTATATGCGTATATATCTATACGGAGATATAATTAGCTTTTATTATGATATCAATCATGGAACCATTTGAAATAACAGTATATGATTAAGAACCAATGACACTGGAGAAAGAAGTCCAATCTGCACTGAAAGTATTAGCCAGCAGTAAGACTTCACAAACTGACAGAATACCTATTGAAATGTCTCACCAAGCTGATAAAGCACTAGAAGCACTCTCTCTTCTGTGCCAAGAAATCTGGAAGACAACCAGCTGGCCGCCTGACTGGAAGAGATGAAAAGAATGGTGACCTCACAAAATGCTGACATTAGAGAATGGCATCATTCATATCACATGGAAATAGAATTTTGCTAAAGATTAGCTAACAACTGTTGCAGCAGTATATTCACAAGGAGAGATCAGAAATTCAAGCTGGAGCCCCCGCATCATGGTGGTGCAGTGCTTATATGCTGGACTGCTAACCACAAGGCCGGCAGTTCAAAACCACTGCCACCCCACCAGAGAAATCAAGCTAGAATCAGAGGAGAAGGTTTAGCCAGGGTGCTCTTGGCTCAAAGCAGGAAATAGAAAAAATAAGTACCCATGTTTTATTTATCACATAAATACATACAGTGATTATAATCAACTATATATAGCATTAAGAAGAATGGGCATGAACATACTCCAATGTGTTCATGTAGAATCTGTACATGGGAAGAGACAGTGGTTCCAATGGAGCAAGGTTCAGTGAAGGTATTCAGCCAGTTCCCACCCACTGGGCAGAATGGACACATAGCAATTTCTAATTGCATTCATTGAATCATTTGTTAACATGGCACTTGTAATCAGAATTCTCTCTAGGGTGGGTGGCTGTCCTGCCACCTCATGTGGAAATCACAAATTTACATTTCTTACCCTTAAAAAAAAGGATGTTCCAGCAGCGGCTCCACAGGAGCAAAGGCTGGGCCTCCTACTCCCACCACCAGAGGGCCGAGATGCCAAAAAAAACAAAAACAAACCAGCATTAAAAAGGATGCTGGAGTCATTTCTTCCATATTGAGCCTTTTCTATAAGCAATTTAAGGTCCTGAAAGTTGTTCTCCTTCATTAAGGTCAACTTTACTTTGATGATGCAGATTGTGGTACTTACACAATTTTATATCAACTTGACATATATGGAAGTGCAGGGGTGGTATACAGACTGTAGGTCAGGCCATAGACTGATGATACCTCCTCGTGGGTGTGACCTTCCTATAATAAAGGCCATTTTCTCTCTCTGCCTTCACCCTTCCTGCTGTCTGACTTGGAGAGATGCTGCAGTTCTGCCATGTTTCAACTGACTTTGAATTTGCATGACTTTGCACCCACTGGTCTGTGATATTCCTGTATTCTGTGTCATGGCATGTGCCTGCATGAGCCTTAGATTTTTTTTCTCTAGTCAACCTGGCCTACCACCCAGATCTTCCTCAGTCATAGTTTCAGTGCCTTCCAGCCTGAAGGTCACATCTTACAATACTATATCAGACAATTTTTAACTACTGTGCTAATATTCCTATGGTTATCTATGGCTAAGGCTTTAAAAGTGGGCTACTTCTTCTTTCTTCCTAGTCTGTTTTACTAGAAACCTATTCACCATTTATAAACTTTGTCTCAAATTGACTGGGGCAGAATTCTGGCATATTTGGAAATTAAAGGCTGATACTCACTATAATATGACCTAGCACAAGTAATCAGCTCCATGTTGCATTCTGCTGTGAGCATCCCAAAGATTTCAAAAAGATTAGGGTGGAATGAAACTCCTTTACTCAGGTCACGGTTCTGACACAATTAAAAGAACGTTTCCCTGAGGGTGTGACCCTAACCCCTAAATAAATAGACACAGTGGGAAAACTTCTTGGCTTTGGGCTGGATCTGAGTTCTGTATCTGCCTCACTGAGCTCCAGGTCTTGAATTTGAGTCATTAGCTTGCAATATTGTCTGCCAGACTCAGGAGTAAATAGTGGCCTTTCATCTAACCTGCTGAACTTGAAGTCATTTATCTCTGTGTTACACTGGGCTGACTAAAGAAACAAATAGAGACACTCATATATGTGTAATAAATAAAGATTCCAGCCCAGTTCAGGTCAAGTCCTTAAATCTGATACTAGCCCATAAGTCCCTCTTCTGACTCATGCAGTCACATGCAATGAGGCAGAACGCAGGAAGATCATAGGCCGATGGGAGCAGAAATGTAAATATAATGGTGGTGGAAGTTTCACAGAGCTTGCGCAGGTCTCAGCCTGGCTCACCAGCAGGAAAGTGAAGTTGAGAAAGGAAAAAGGTTCCCAGGACCCTCCTTATGAGACTGTCTTGCCCACAAGGACGCTGTCAATCAGGCTGTGACCTGATGGACAGACTAGACTTCACCCTATACTTTCATATCTTCACTTTGACACAAAATTAAGTAGCCACCACAATCTCTCTAGTCATAAGCCTATTGCTGTGGTATCCCTGACTTCTTGGATCCAACAGCCCCAAGAAATGTGAATCAGGGGACACATCCACCTTACATATGACTCACAAACTTAGAGCGGTACTGTACTTGCTGGCTTCTATAGTTGTGAGACTAATGTTCTCTCTATATTGTTATATACATATGTGCATATGTAAAGAACATATATAATAGGTGTATATAATATGTTTGTTTTTATTATTGTTAGAGGGCAAGTTGGTTCCAACTACATATATGTTTATGTATGTATGTATATATATATACATATAGCTTTGTTTCTCTAGAAAACCTCATTTGTCAGACCTTGAGATCTGTTAGCATTTGAAATACTGGTGGTGGAGCTTCTAGTAGCATTTCAACATACATGCTACAGCAGTATGACAAACTGACAGACAAGTGATATAAAATATATATATATATATATCTTATATCACTTGTCTGTCAGTTTTTTTTCTTGTATCTTTGTTTTATTCTTACTCTTTTTCTGCTAACTCTAATCTTAATTGGAATAGATGGCTTGAATAAGACTACTTTATTACTGTTGATTATTTGATTTTGCACCAATTGTAAGGTTTTTTTTTTTTGGCTGAGGCATGAAATTTGGCTTTTTATTTGACTTGTTACACATGCATGTGACCTAGAAGTAGCTATGAAGCATAGAACACCATTGATTAAGACTTGATGCTTATTCAAAATATGCTTAAGTTACATGTGTTTAAGGTTATTACCAATAGCTTCAGTCTATTGGTAGGTTATTGCTTTTGTAGCAGTGATCTAGGGAGTCTTAACAATTGTCCTGAACTCTTAAGCGCCTACCTGTGTTTCCATTTATTATCTTACTGAGTAGCAATAAATTAGTCAAATGTTACCAAGAAAGGGATTATGAAGATCATAATTAACAGAGGAGACAGTTGGAGGATTTATAGTGAAGGCTAATCCCAGTCTAGTTTCTCAGGGAAAGTCATCTAGATCTCATTTGCCAGTAATTAGTCTGGCCTTTATTTCATTGTAAGTACTGATTTAATTATGGTGGTCTTTAGTTCAGAGACGGGAAGTCAGTGTTCATATTGGATTTCATGTTTGGGCAATCCCTCCGCATCACAGCCTCAGCCTTTTCTGGGAACAATTGATAAAAGCAAATGCAAATGGTGAGGGCAGGAGGAGCATTATGAGAGGCTCGATGAACAATGTGAGAGAGGCATAATTCAGGAGACAGAACTCGTGTGTGTGTGTGTGTGTGTGTGTGTGTGTGATGTAATTGTCGTCCTGATCCCACCGACTCTGGAGTCCAGGAGGAATTAACCAACGTGGACAAGGAAACCTTCTCAGGGCAGTTTTGAAAAGTCTCTGCTCACCCAGTGGAGATCACCATCTCTAGAACATTGAGATGCTAAGAGGGAGGGACGGAGTCTTTTATTTCCTCATGATTCAGGATGAGGACAGAAACAGTTTAGAAAGTAGAGTGGCACGAGTTAGAGGATCTAAACTTGAGGGGGGCGGGGCGGGGGAGGAACTACCACAAAAACTTATCTGTGAAAGATTTGAAAATGCACGAGTGGCGAAAGTCTCAAATTCCGAATCGGGTTAGCATTTACAGCATGTCTCTTTTAGTTGAATGGCAATTATAAAAATATTTTGTATAGCAATGAAAAGCTTTTAAATTTTTTTTTTAATATTGTTTGCACTTATTAGGAAGTTGCTACATTTTCTCCCTCACTGCCATCACGTCAATTTAGACTCACAACGGCCCTATAGAACAGGGGAGAATTGCCCCTTTGAGTTTCCTAACCTTTAAATATTTGCAGGAGGAGCCCGCTGGACCTTTCTCCCTCAACCAATGACCTTGACAGGTTAAGCAGTTCACTAGGTAGTTCACCTCTATCACTGGGGTGTCTCTGATATCAATGAGGTGTTGTTATCATTATTATTGACATAATGAAAATGAACACAATGAAGTCAATGCCTACACAGACTACACTGAGCCAGTGGTTCACACGCTAACTCGCTCCGTGGCTTCACCTAACCCTTTCTCCTACAGGGCTGCTGCTTCTCCAACGAAAAAAGGTAGAGTTGCTAGAGGGAATAGTTGCTAATGCTGACCTGAGCTCAACAGGTGTCTGCCTTCGTAAAATGCATATCAACATGTACCTTCAAGAAAATCTATCAAAATTCTCTTTGTCAGAAATCACTGATGCCACATGAGAGCGCCTAAGCTGACCTCAAATTTTGGCTGCAGTTCCTGTGTGAGTAAGTCCGGGTAGAATAGAGGAACAAATTCAAGGGCACGCATATGCATATAAAGAATGGGTTTATATTCAAGAGGAACAGGACATGGAGAAAACATCCCAGCCCAGTCCAGCTCAAAGTCACATGTCCGATATTAACCCATATGCCCGAAATCAGTCTATGTTACCTGCTTCCGACTCAGGAAGTCACAAGTCAGTGGGTGCAGAATTCTGGCGCTGGCAGGGGTCTTCCTATGGCTCCTCGCTTCCAGGGCTCAGGTCCATGAACAGCATGCCACTCCAGTTTCAGAGGTCTGTCTTCATCAGGGCTAAGCCGTGTGGTCTCTCCACCGGCTACTCTAGCCTCCCAGCCGCCGCCATTCTGTGTTGCCTGTGGTTAATCATCTCTCAAACTAACTCCCAGCAACTGGGGAAGATAGCTTCTCATCTTCACGAGGGAAATACCGCGCGATTTCCCTGGAGTCTCAGGTGAAAGCCATGCCCACATAGAGGCCTCATCAGCTACTCAATGGCTTTCTCCAGATTAACAGGCTACACTCCACCCCTACATTTCAATCATAAAATTAACACAAGCACATGACTGCCACACTGTGGAACATTGTCTTCTCTCCAACCATCCAATTCCTACGTCTAGCACATTTTTGCTATGTTAGGTGCCCTTGAGTCAGTTCCAACTTATAATGACTCTACACACAACAGAAGGGAACACTGCACAGTCCTCTGTCATCCTCACACCATCCCCATGCTTGAGGTCATTGCTGCAACTGTGGTGTCAATCCATCTATTCCTCTCATTTGTTGTCCTCCCACTTTACCGAGCATGATGTCCTTCTCCAGGGATTTGTCTCTCCTGACAACATACCCAAAGTATGTAAGACGGAGTCTTGTCATCCTTATCTCTAAAAAGCACTCTGGCTGTACTTTTTCCAAGCCAGATTTGCTTGTCCTTTTAGTTTCAATAGTCTTTGCCAGCACCATAATTCCCATGGATTTCTATTTAGTCTTCCTTACTCAATGTCTAACTCTCATGTGCATATTGAAAATACCATGTCTTTGGGTCAGGCTCACCTTAATTCTTAACTTACACACTGCCTTTCCACATTCTGTCCCAGGTGCAGTCCACGATGCATCATGCAAGGAGAACTCCTGAGTCCAGTTCTCAAAAAACATGGGTCAAGACTTCATAGATAATTGCTGTGCTCTCCATCTCTCAGGTGGATAACTTTTCATATGCTTCTCAAGGTACAAAAAAATAATTGAAACCTGTTGCCTAACAATGATCTCAATAAGATAATCTTCTTTGCCCTTTCCTAGCTGCATTCTAGACTTACCTTCTAAAACACTCCCTCTAAAAGACTTACCTTCTAAATGACAGGCCATAGCCAATAAGGCCTCCATGTGGACACAGCCTTCCAAGGATTCTGGGAACTCCTGTTTTCCTCCCTGGTGCCAGTAAAGACTCTACTTTGACACCCACTGAGACATTCCTGTTGAGAAGTCACATGAAGACCCATGCTTTCACTGAGATGCTTCCTCTACCAATGGATTCAAAAGAATTTTCACACCCTGGCCTGTCATATTCCTGTATTCTGCATCACTGCAGGGCTGTATGAATCTAAAGAGGAAATCATGGACTAATATCGACGTACAGGGTAATGGACTTATGGGCATGATCTGGACTGAGCTGGGATGTTTTTTCAATATACAATTGTTGTTTGATATAAAGCTCTCTCTGATACATATGAGTGCCCTTTGAATTTGTTTCTCTAGTCAACCCAGGCAAACACAGTAATATTAACAAAGAAATACTAATAATCCCAAATAAAGGAAGATTATGAGATATAATAGGTAATGAGAATTATCCATCACAAAATAAATAATCCTATCTCAAGACTCCCAAGTGTCCTCAGATACTACCTATAATGATGGCTTGCTACATGTTTTGATAGCGAATACATTTGGATTTGAATAATAATGCCACCATTTAGTACCTGTACACTTCACAGTTTCTACAGCCTACTTTTCTCATATTTAAAATGTCAGAAATATCTAAATGTTGCACTGAGTCAGAATCAATCTGAAGACACCAAACAACAGCAAGAGAGTATAATTAATTTTCAATAAATGTAAACTACATGTCTTACCATTATCATGACTTTTATATATGTTTATGATTGCCATTTGGCCCAAAGAGAAAGCTATCATACTGAAAATAACAACCTTACCCAAAAGTTGAGATTTTAGCTGCTACATGCCCTTTGCAATCAATACCCTGAAAAAATGTTTCTTTTTTTGCTGATTACTGTGACACTCAGACATAGGAGCATATGAGTATAAAAGGGCACAACAAATTGTAAATCTTCCCTTCTTTTACATAGGACTTTGGTGGTGGCTTGATGGTAACACTTGGCTCTAATGCCTGTTACCTGCCTTGTCTCACAACTGATGCTCTCGCTCTTGATGGAAGCTGAGCCCGAGATCCACTCTTCCTAGCGCTCCATTTTTCTATGCCACATATGCTAACTGTTAGGGAAAATATACCGAATCCTTCAGAACAAGCAGGAAAACATCCAGTAGCAATCACACATGTGTGGAGAGATATAACATACAATAAGCCAATCTCCACACTCTTAAATGTCATGAGATACCACCTACAACAATCCTGCCAAGTGGTTACCATGCTTCTTCTGAAGACTGTCATAGTCAAAGACAGGCTGATTCATATTTAGACAGCTCTGACTTTTAGAAAGCTCTTCCTTAGGCTCATCCAAAATATTTTATTTGTTGTTTACTTCATATTTGTCATTATTCTTATCCACTAAGTCATTGGGGTTGGGGGGGGGCAGGAATCTAACCCATCTCTTGGGTGATCCTTGACAAACAAATTACAAATCTCAGTCACATCTCTTGGTTGTCATTTCCTCTGGACAGAGAATCCCATATCCTTCCTTTATTAACCATATACTCTTCTCCTCCAGGATTGTCAGAGTATAATTTAAAAATGTGGCTAGTTAACTGACTTTGAAATAAAAAGGGAAAATAATAGCAGAACTAATCTCTAAGCAAATTATTAAAGATTGACTTTGTCATCAAATCTACAAGTCCAAAATTTCACTTAAAAGACCATGATTGAGTAGAAAGAATGTGTATCCTGGACTCAATCTAGCTTATATTTAGACCTAACTCTACCACTTAATAGCTGAGTGACTAGAGAAAAAAATTAAGTAAACTCTCTGAGTCTCAGTTTTATTTGCAAGGATTGTAAAAAGTTCACTGCTATCAACTCAATTCCAACTCAAAGGTAACTAGGGGACAGAATAGAATTGCCACTGTGGGCAATTGTGAGTTTTTGTAAAGCTGTGGATCTTTACAGGAATGGAAAGCCTCATCTTTCTTTTGCAGAACAGCTTGTGGTTTCAAACGACTGACCTTGGAGGAATCAGCCTAACTCACAATTAGGCCACATGAAGTAGAGAGATTAGAAGGATGGGTAAAAATACAATAAAAACAAAAATACTACTACTACTAGTAGAACTTATAAAAAGAAGAAAACAAATCTACAACCATTACAAAAATGAATCCTTATCTTTACCTATCTCATAAAGTTCGCTTGAAGATTAAATGAGGGACATTATGCACATATGCTTAGTGTGAGATCTGGCCAAATTTACAGTAGATCGAGTTGGAGATTTCAAACTGGAGAAAAGTCTTGAAACTCTTGCTGTGCTACTGCTTATCTATGAAAATTTATACAATTAATTTCAGTTTTCTAAGTCTCACTTGTCAAATTCGGAATAACATCTAATTAAAATGTTTGTGGTTAGTATCTTTAGTAATAAAAATATTTTCAGTAATGGATTTGAATTATCCTGAACATAGAAAGACTTCCAGAAAATTAATAAATCTATCTTAAAAACACATCCAGAATCTTCTTTAGAAGTCAACATAATAAGACTTTATCTTATATATTTTGACATATTATCAGAAGAAACCATTTCTTAGATAAAGATATCATATTTTGTGAAGCAGAAACCTGACTCCAGTGATTGTTGTTGTTGTTAAGTGCCATTGAATCAGTTCTGACTCAGTGACCCTGTGCATAACAGAACGAAGCATATCTGATCCTGCACCCTCTTCACCATGGTTCTCTTGCAGGAGCCAATAGTTGCCTTCACTGTGCCTGTCCATCTCCTTCAGGTCCTTCCTATTTTTTTGTTGTTGTCCCTCTACTTTCCTACTGTGTTGTGCTTCTCCAAGGACTGATTCCTCCTGACAACATATTCAAAGTATGTAAGATGTAGACTCACTATTCTGGATTCTAAGGAGAATTCTGACTACATCTTTCAAGACAGATCTATTTGTTCTTTCAGCAGTCTGTGAATATAGATACAGAAGATATAGATAGATTAGATATAGCTGATATAGACATATAGATAGATGCACTTACCAATCCTAATCTAAATGTCTGGATTCTTTTTTGATCTTCTTTATTCAATATTCAACTTTCACATGCACATGAGGATACTGAAAATATCATGACTTGGTCAGAATTACTTTAGTTCTCCATATATCAGAATTGCCTTTCAATGATTAGGAGGTCATGAGCAGCAGATTCCCCAATCTAATGTGTCATTTGATCTCTTCATTGTTGCTTCCATGAGCATTAATTGTGGATCCAAGTAAGTTGAAATCTTTGACAACGTCCACATTGTCTCCATTTATCATGTTGCTATCTATTGGTCCAGTTGTGAGAATTTTGAATTTCTTTACACTGAAGGCTACAAATCTTGAGCTCCATCAGCAATTACTCCAAGGACTTAACTTTCAGGAAGCAATGTTGAGTCTTCTGCACACAGCAGGCTGTGATAAGCCTTATAGTACTCTCATTTTGAAGGCTTACAATGTCATTCATGATAGACAGCTTCACTGGAACTTCCAGAATAAGAGATACTAGAAAGAAAGAACTAATTTCTGCTTCTGAAAATTAAACAATGAATCACAATAGAATATTTTCCAATATAGTGTTGGAGGATGGTACAGGGTTGACCCATGTTTTGTTATCTTATAAATAATGCTACTACAAGTTAGAGCTGACTTGATATCAATTAAAAGCAATCATGCTCAGCAAGAGATCAAAGGTAACAAAATATGAGGATAAATGAGATGTTTTAATATTTTAAATGCTACAAATTTCATAGATGAAGCCACATTATAAGTGTTTGAACCACTGGAAAGAATATTAAATATTCTACATGATACAGTGAAAAGATAGAAACAAAATCAAGGACTCTGTAGCCAAGGAAATTGTACAAAATATGCAATGAGAAGAAAGTTATAGTGAACTTGGTGGCAATCTCTCGTGACATCAAGAAAAATCTGCACAGAATATAAACTCTTCATGGAAGGTTTTTCTTAATGGAGGAAATGCACAATAGTAATGATTATCAGTTAAGGCCACTGACTTCCAAGTTTAAAATTAAAAGCAACTCCAAAAATATACTTGAAGAGGGCATCTGACAATTTCATGATCGTTCTGTTCTCCACTCTGCTTTACACCCTGAACACAGGAGGCTGCCCTTTCCGCTTTTCCATCTATAACTTGGAGGAAGGGTGCATGGGATAATTTCTGAGGTTCCTTCCAGCAATAAGAAAACCATGAGTCATCCCTGTCAAATGTTATTCAAAGTTGATTATCACTAATAAGGCATCAAATTACTAGGCAGTCCTACCCCAGAGCTTCGAAAGGTTGAAGTTGCACATTAAAATATGTCTGAGAGCATTCTTTCTCAAGATTAAAATCAACTTGAATTCATAGTTTTTGCTTAGAGTCATGAGTTCAATGGTGTTCATCAAAACGTAAAGGCACTTTTAGGAGATTGGCTTTCACTTCATTGGAACTCATGCAGACTAGTTGCCCAAAAACTCAGATCTAAAAACATTACACCTGCATTAAAGTATTCCTACCCCAAGAACAAGGATAGTGTTCTATCCCTTGCTTCTTTTAAAGGATGCTTATTCAGAGACTTAAAAGTGGCAGCATGTGCTTCTTTCTTTTATGCCAAGGGGAAGTTATCATTTCCTCTCTAAAAAAAACTGACTCCTTTCTCTATAATTGGTGCAGTTTACTCTTGAAGCAGAGGTTGGAAATTTTCAAGTCTTCCTCCTCCCTGTACAGATAACAAAAGACATGCCTAAGGAGAATGGGTGCTGTTATGTATGGGACTTCTGGTCATGAGGACAAGCCATCCACATAGCATCTGTTCACTTATTATCTAGATATGAGAACTACCAAAGATAAATTTTGATGGAGCTACAAAATGCATTATTCTTGAAAATCATTGCCTCTAATAAATTGCCTAAATGTTCAATACTAATACAAAATTATCTAAAGATGACATGTGATGATAATAATGATATAATCCTTATGCTAACCATATGAAAACAGAGCACCTTCACCTAACAACCAATACATGTGAATTTGTCATTATGGAGTCTATAAAGTGCATCTTCATGGGTTATTTTCTTAAAAAAATAAAGATCCTTTCTACTTTGCCCATATTCTCTCCTCTAGATAGGACATTCATTTCTCTACACTTCTTTGATTTGATTCTAGGTAATAAAAACACTTCCTTCAATCTTCCATTTTCAAATCAAATAAAGATACTTAAGGAAATAAAAATGTTATGCTCTCCAGGTTATCTCTAGGGAAGCTTTGGCCCTGGGAGCTGCTTAAAGAGGCAACACCCAAATGCCTTCCCCTAGCATGGAGACAAGGAAAAACTCATCTTGGGCCACCCAATCTCCATTTCACTCTTTATCTCTGTCATTAAATGCCTTTGCCACTCTCTTCCAGCAACAGAAGGCTGGGGTGGGCCAGCCTGATGGCATGGTGCTGAAATCGCTCCCCATAAAAACGTGCCGCAATGTTATAATGACTTTGATGCCGTGGTAATGCACCCATAAAATCAAGGAACATATGTACAGGCAGCTGCTGGTGGCAGCAAAGGAATGTAAAAAATATGGGGCTGTTGAAAAACTTTGATAGATTTTACTGCCAGCCAAGTGTATTTTTTTATGGCCTGCTATATGAACCTACAAAGAAAAAAAAAACAAACACCAAAGTACTCTTTTCTTTAGTGTATTTATTCATTGCATTGTTTATAACAAAGTAACTTCTCAGACAGACTAGGAGAGCAGATGATTAGTTATAAAGTCAATGGTCTCTATTGAGCCTTAAAACACTTGAAGGAATAGAGAAAGGCTTTTAATAGCCAGGTCTTGGGTGTCAGTATGGAAGAGAGCAATGTTACCCAACAAGCTCCACATCCCCACACCACATCCTGCAGTGCAAAGGGTTCTTGGAAGATGACTATTTCATTTGCTTGAGCTGGCATAGGTTTGCTGCAATTAAGTTATTGTCAGTAGGAATATGATAATCAGTGGGTGGAAGATCAGATGATCCAAACCCCAAACTAATATCAGGATAGATGCAGTATAGGAACAAACAAGGCAAATCACTGTAGGAAGGAATTATTAGAACTACTGCTAAATTTATTTGTATCTAAAAGAACATGGGATGACATATGCTTTACTGTCATTTTAATTTATGGTCCATGGTAGTACTCGTAGAGGTAGGTGGTCAAAATATGTGAGAACTCAACCACAAATTCATATACTAAATATTGATATATTGAGATGAATGTTCCAAAATTCTTGACTGTGAATACATTGGTGAGTTTTGACATAATAATACAAAACCTTTAATATAACACTACAAGAAATAATGAAAACTTCAAAGGGACAGATCATTCTTAAGCCATATTCTATGTTTAGGAGCACATAAAATATGGCAGTTAGAAATCATTCTGTTTGAGATCATAATCAGACATGGTATAGTGCCAGAGAAGTAAAAAAATAAAAATTTTAGAATAAACACGCACACACACACAGCTCACTCACTTGGCCTCAACCTTTCTCCACTATTCCCAAATCTTAATCTTTCCTTCAAGATTTGATTTGACAGACATCCAGTCTACTTTCCTTTAACATTCCGTGTTATGCCTATCTTATATTTGCAACTACTGGTATTTTTTTCTGCTCATTGGATATTTTCTCAATCAAGACTTGGAGTTCACTAAGAGCAGAATCCATAATTTCCTCTTCATAACTTATGATGTCTGGCACAGTACCATAAACAGAGTTGGAACTTAATAAATGTCTAATAAATAAGTGCATGAGTAGAGGAAACCCAGGAAATGTCAAAACAGTCTACATATTTTGTCATCATACCTAGAACATTCCTTTTTATGGCTGAAAAATATTATAGAATTTCACCTAATTACATCACAGCCTTACCAAACAGTCACTCCTTTTAAGCTTTCAATATTTGGCAAATACAGAGTAGAAGTTTGCATTTGATTTTCTATTCATTCATTCATTCATTCACTCAGTCTGCATTGACTGTATTCATTCACCCAACCAGATGGGTCAGGTGTCTTACTTGGCATTATGGATAATTTCAAAGATCACACTATGTATAAGCTAAACTTCAGGAAGTATCCACGACAAGCAAAATTTGCTCTACCTAATGTCAAAAAACCACAATGTCATGAGAGAACTCAGTCTAACACAAAAACACACAAAAGAATAAGTAACTCTCCATTGTGAGCAATGTCCTTTCTCCAATTATCCTCACACAACATGGATGAATTCATTTTATGAAAATCAACTTCTGAGCAGTGATACACTTTTTCAAAACATTTGAGTATAGGACATATTAACTATCAGACACTATTTAAATCCAATTATGTTTAGTGCAAACCACAACATTTTCAACTCTATTTCTGACAACTTGCCTGCATTCTGTTAGCTCAAAAGTAATAGTTTATGGTTTATCTCCTCTTTTATATTTAATGATATATATAAAATATTTGAAACCCTTAACCCAAACTATTTCATAATTTCATCAGTAATCCTATAAAGACTAACTAAAATTCTACCTCATCTGTGAAATATTATTCTTGAAGTGAAGATACATTGTATTTTGTGCAAGTAATGCATGGTTCACATTTTTTAAAATAATGTTATCCTCTCACATACTAGTTGTGTATGCAGGTTATATACATTACATGCATGCATGTATTATTTACATAGATTATTTGAAAAGTATACCAAGGCCCTGTGTCAGTCTGGGTAGGCTAGAGGAACAAATTTCATAGACACACATATCGATATAAGGAAAAGGTTTATATACAAGAGGAACAGGACATTAAGCCCAGTTCAATTCAAAGTCATAAGTCTGATATTAACCCATATACCTGATATCAGCCTATAAAGTCTCCTTCCAACTCACAGAGTCACAGGTCAGTGGGTGCAGAGTCCCGGCACCGGCAGGGGTCCCCTCATGGCTCCTCACTTCCAGGCCTCAGGGTCCATCAACAGCAGAAGCAACTCATCGCTGGCAGAGGTCTTCATGTGGCTGCCCCAGCTTCAGTGGTCTGGCTCCGTCAGGGCAAAGCTGTGTGGTCTCTCCACTGGCTCCTCCAGCTTCTCGGACACTGCCATATTGTCTTGTCTGTGATTCATAGTCTCTGAGACTAACTCCCAACAACTGGGGAAGATAGCTTCTCATCTTCACGAGGGAAATATCGCAAGATTTCCCAGAAGCCTCTGGAGAAATCCATGCCCATATAGAGGCCTCATTGGCTACTCAATGGCTATCTCCAGATTAACAGGCTACACTCCACCCCTACATTTCAATCTTAAAATTAACATAAGCACATGACTGCCACAGGGCCCTCATCACATGATAAGTTATGTTGTTAAAATGATCTTATGAATACTATTCATTCTTGACTTGGTTACATTGGATATAAAGAATCTGTGAGGAAGCACTGAGACACCAATGAAGGTGGAGCATGATGGTGGGACAGGAGGAAGATGGAAGAAAATAGAGGAAAGAGCTAGAAGGCAAAGGGCACTTGCAGGG
>PVJH01014725.1:0-55938 GCA_004026705.1 Nesogale talazaci | reverse complement strand
AGTTTCTCTCAACCTCTGGTAGCCTCAGGCATGCTTACGCTCACAGCTGCCACCATCTGTCCGTCTGGCTCCCCATGGCCATCTTGGCTTTCTTTGCTGCCATCTATTTGCTTCTGATTCCTATCCACCATGCTATGGACACCAGAACAGCCCCTACCTGTGCCTGGACCTCCTCACAATGGCTTGGCCCGTTGGTGTCGCTGCTGCGCCAACCCATCCCACTGAGGCGCTGCCTCCTTTTTGCCGACCCTCAATTTACCCAGCATACGTCGGTCCTTTTCTGGGGACTGGCCTCTCCGACAACGTGCGCACAGGTATGCAGGGAAGCTCGCCGCCCTTCCTTCTAAGGAGCTTCCCTTGCCCCCAAGGTGAGTTCTCATGTAGGGAATGCACTCTCCGCTTTACAAGGCGGTGGGAGTCGTTGTAAACCTTGAGGAACTGACATTTTTAACTTTAAGGAACACCGAGTTTCAGAGAACTGTGACTTCTGAAGTCTGGTTACATGGACGTCAAACTCATGACTGTGCATTTATTTGTCTGATATCCACATCCTTAGCCGGCTGGCTGAGGAGCCACAGGCAGAGCAGCTTGTGACATAGGGAGGCTGGGAGGGAGGCTGGGCTGCGGCCCAGAGGACTCCTTGTGAAGAGAAGTTATCATCTGCAGAAGGGACCTCTGGGGTTGGAAATAACTGGGCAGAAGGGACCTCTGGGGTTGGAAATAACTGGGCAGGGAGTGTCAGTCTTCCTGGGAACCGCCTCCCTCATCTGCTATCTTGAAGGGTCAGCCCCGTGTTCCTGGGTGGGCTGGAGAGTCTGCTGACGGCTCTCTGTTCATAACAGCACGGCTGCTGAGAGCCTGAGAACGTTTTTTTGTCTCGAGGCACCGCTGTGATTCATGCAAAGGCTGAACCGCCATCTCAATGAGAAGCCAAAACAGGACAGATGTTGCACGCTGGGTCTCGGATTTCCAGGAGCAAACAGGATGCAGAACAACAGAGGAGACCACTGCTTAATTTCCCTTCCTGGCCTTCACTGCCCTGACCATCATTTTAAAAAACTGTATTACTGATGTACCAAAGTCTTTGTAAAAAAAAAATAATAATTTTACTGAGGGCTCTTACAGCTCTTATAGCAATTCATGCATCATTTTTATCAATCACATCTGTACATATGTTGTCATCATCATTTTCTTTCTTTTTTAAAAAAAATCACTTCATTCGGGCTCATACAGCTTTTATCACAACAACACACACACACACAACGCATCCATTGTGTCAAGCACATTTGTACATTTGTTGCCATCAACATTTTCAAAACATTTTTTTCTACTCGAGTCCTTGATATCAGCCCCTCATTTCCCCCCTCCCTCCTGAACCCTTGATAAGTTACTAATTATTATTATTTTATGCCAGACAATGTTTAATAGTCACGAGGACTGATATGTTGATTTTTGTAGCCTCTGCACAATATGCTTCCCTGAATGTCTACTCCAGCACTGGAGACCCCTTGAGGGTGGGGTGGGAATAGATATAAGGATTTGCCAGCACGGAACCCCAAGTGGGCTCATGGGGACTCCATGTGTGCAGAGGAGAACGGGGCTCTACAGCATTCTCATGGCTGCAAACTTTTCAGAGCAGGTCAGCCAGGTTTGTCTTCAATTGCACTTCTGCTGGGTTTGAATGGCCAGAAATGAGTAGTAACTGGCCAGCCTCACCTCCCACAGACTCTGCATTAGCAGATAGACCCTGGGAAGTGCCTTGTCTTTTCCTGCAGTTCCACAAGCCACGGGAAACCAGAAGAACAATGTCCCGCATACCAAACCGTTTGCTTTTTGGATCTGTTGAAGTTGCAGCAGACCCTTTCCCTAGGCCCGCACCCTTTCTCTGAGGCAGCACTTCTTTCTTCGTAAATACATCATTTCATTGGGGGCCCTTACAGCTCTCATAACAAGCCATACATCAATTGTATTAAACACATTTGTGCATATGTTGCTATCATCATTTTGTAACCATTTTCTTTCGACGTCAGCTCTTGGTTTCAGCACCTCTTTTCCCCTCCTTCTGCCACCGCTCCACCCTCAGGAACCCTTGATAATTTATAAATTATTATTTTCATATCTTATCCTATCTGCTGTCTCCCTTTGCCCATGTTTCTGTTGTTCATCCCCCTGGGAGGTGTGATGGTGGTGATTTATATGGTGATCATTGTGATTGGTTCCCATGTTTTCCCTACTCTTTCTGGACCTTTCCCCCACCTTCATAGTATCGCTACTCCCATGACTATTCCTGAGTGGCTTATCTGTCCTGAATTCTCAGTGTCGAGATCTTTTATCTGTACCAGTGTACATGCTCTGGTCTAGCCGGATTTGTAAGGTAGAACTGACATTCCTGATACTGGGGGTAGGGTGGGCAGGCATTAAAGTATTAGAGGGATATTGTGTGTTTTGTTGCTGCTACACTGTACTCTGACTAGCTTGTCCCTTCCATGTGACCCTTCTGTGAGGGCATGTCCAATTGTCTACAGACGGACTTTGGATTCAGATAGTATTTCTTTTTTTGGGGGGTAGGGGGGCATCACTGCCCTCTGGTGGTCGTGGGAGCTACCCAGGCTTGCTCCCGGAAAGCTGCTGCTGGATTTGAACTGCCAAGCCCATGGGCCGCAGTCCCGCACTCAACCACTACGCCACCTGGACTCAGCCCCCAGACAGTGTTTCTTAAAACATCATAGTTATCTGAGATGCTTGTTGAAATACACATTCTCACCCTGTCCAATGACATAAGACATGACAAAATGAAAATAATTTATTAATCATCAAGGGTTCATGAGAAAGGGGGGATTGGAAGAGAGGGGAAATGAGGAGGACTTAAGGAATTTAGTAGAAAGCAAAAGTTTTGAGAATGATGAGGGCAACAAATGTACAAATGTGCTTGACATATAATGGATGGATGTATGGATTGTGATAAGAACTGTATGGGCCCCAGTAAAATGATTAAAAAACAGAAATGCAAATTCTTACTGAATCAGCATCTCTTGCATGGGGCATTGGGCTGGGAGTGTGAGTACCTATTAAGGCTCCTCACACAGGCAGCTGAGTGTCCATGCTAAGATAAAAATTCAGAAAACTAGATCATCTCACATGTCAAGGCTTTGAGATACTGGTAGCTCCCTGGTAGAACTCTCACCTTCCAAGGGAAGACCCTGGTTCAATGCCTAGACCACAGACACAGCTGTAAACCATAGACCTTTTGCCTCTGGAGGCTTGTGGGTTGCTGTGACACTGGACAGGTTTCAATTGAGCTTCCAGACTTGGGTGGGGGAGGAGTAAGGCCTGGACATCTGCTTCTAAACATCAGTCAAGGGAAAGCTCTGTGGATCTCAGTGGCCAGATCCACAGCTGGTCATGGGGAGAAGACAGCACAAGGCAGTCCTCCTGTCTATGGTACATGTGGTCACCAGGCCCAGGGACTGACCTGCAGCAAACAACACATGTCAAATTTAGGACCTCTTTGTAGGGAGGAGATGCTCCCCCTTGCCCCTCCTCATTTGGAAAATTCAATAAAAGCCTGCTGATTTCAATGGATACCACCCAACCCTTCTTCAGTTTCAGCAGTCTCAAAACAATGACAACTGACCTTTCCCTTGTCATAGTGGCCTCATACGATATCTGTTCTTTTGGGATGGGCTCATTTCACTCAGCATTGAGGAATCAGGTTTTGGAGGTTACCAGAGGGAAGGGAGGGAAGATGAAGCAATAGACTAGGGCAGTGGTACGCAACCTTCCTAATGCTTTGATCCTTTCATACAGTTCCTCATGTTGTGGTGACCCCCCCCCCCAACCATAAAATTATTTTCATTGCTACTTCATAACCAGAACTTTGCTACTTTTGTGAATTGAGCAACCCCTATGACAGGGTCATTGGACCCCCAGAGGAGGCACCACCTACGGGATGAGAACCGTTGGACTAGAGGGTTGATAGGTTTTTCAGCTTGGGTGAAGGCACAGGTGGGAATCCCCAAGAGGGAGCAGCGATAGCTAAGGAGGAGGGGGAGGGTACCCGATTGGGGTGCTTGAGAAGCAGTTTAAATGGGGGATCTGAAGCCAAACCATGTGCAGGGCCATAAGTCAGTTCAGATTCCTGGTGGTCTTGTAGAGCAGAGGAGAATGGGAACTTGTTCTGGGAGTAGAGGGCTTCCTCTTTCTACCACGGAATTTTGAACTGCTGGCCACTGTGTGTGTAACACACAATGCCACCAGGACTCATTTGAAATGTAAAACTTCCCCCTAAATCACAATTGAGAAAAAAAAAGGATTAAACAAGGAACAACTGTGACTGCGTTTGCGGTGTGGAAACTTGAGGCTGGAAAACATCCTGGACTGTTCTCCTGGGCCGTACTTGGCCACCCTTTGCTGTGTACCTTTGAAGAGCCTCCCTTCCTCTCCCCACTCCCTCTGTGCTATCTTGTGGGCTCCCCTTTTATGGCTCTGGGCTTCTCTCCTTGCCCCTCCTCTCCTCTCCTCCTGCCTGATCCCCCCGCCCCCACCCTCCATTACAGATTAGAGTCTTGTCCCGAAGGCTGGCTCCCCCTAGGAAAGCATTTTGTTCTGCCTCCCTCCTAATGATCACCAGAGCTCACATGCAAACCAGAGAGCTGAGTGTGGGGGTGAGGGCCAGCGACGGGAAGAGGTGGAATTCTCTCAACCTGAAATATGTTAGTTAGGCTTTGTTCCATGCGTCCTACCAAAGGACCATAAACAATATGTAGGCTATTGTTCCAAAACAGCTTTGCTTTTGGACATTGTAATGTGAATTTTATATAGTTTTTATGTGTCACAAAACAACATTTTTTCTGGCTACCCCACCCCCACCCCAATCATTTAAAAAGGTGGAAGATATTCTAGCTCACAGGTCATACAAAAACCAGTGATGAGCAGATGTGGCCCATGGACATACTTTTCGGCTCCCGATCCACATAAGTGTCTCTCACCCTTTCATGTCCACAATCATTGAGCATGATTTAGGATTCAAATTGAGTGGTTCTTGAGTGGACCCTGAAAGTATGCCTCCTAGGTCAGCACATCCCACTTTGTATAACAAGGTGCTGCAGCCATGTTTGAAGGCCTCTCCTGGAAGCCCAGGGTGTTACCTGTTGCGATGCTCACTGCAAACTCAGCTGTTTGAAACCACTCGCCACTCTGTGGGAGGAAAAGGAGGCTTTCCACTTCCATGAAGCTCTGTAGCTCAGAACCCACAGTTAGCAGTTCCCTGCCCTACATAATTGCAAAAAGTCAGAATCAACTCTCAGACAGCGAGTCGGTATTTATACAGAATAAATACAAAACAGTGTAGAGATATAGGACAAAGCTCCTGTGGAACTCGTGGTAGGGACGTCCCTTCTTTAGATACACAGAAACCCCACCCTCACCTCCACCCGACTTTCACTGCACAGGGCTAACAGAGAATATGTGGCACATGGGCAATACCTACAGCCTCAGCAGAGGGATGACTGTGGCTGGGATGTCCACTGCCCATGACCTCAGTGGTGTTATTCCTGGTGACTCCAGCTTAGGTCATGACAAGGTGATTTCTTTAGCCAACAGCAGGATCTTCCATTGCACCTGCCTCCATAATAATGAGCCCTAGGATTGTCCCAAGGCCCGCCAGTGCCCAAGACAGTGATGCCAGTGGCTGTAGAGCCCTATGCAGTCCCTTTGGCAGTCCTGCAATCTCAATGACCTCACCTATGTCCAAGGTCAGCAGTCCAAAGCCACTGGTCACTCCTAGAGAGAAAGATGAGGCTTTATGTTCCTGTCAATAGGTACAGTCTTTGAAACTTACAAGGGGGGTTCTACCCTGGGCTGTGGGGTCATTGTGATTCAGCTTCAATTTGATGGCAATGAGTTCTGTTTTTGTTTTTCCCTTGAACAGACATTGCCTCTAAGAGATCTCCTCCCCAGCCCTGGTGGGTGAATTATGATCAGTACAAACCAATTAGAATATAGTCATTATCCAATCAAGTGATTGGTTAGGCTTGGAATGGGAGCGAAAATTCCTGATTTAGAAAACGTAATTTATTTCTTTCCAATAAGTGATAGGATAATGAACAGTACTATTTTAGCTGCTAACCACAAGAATTTGCATGACTTGAATAGTAACCCCTCAACAAAATGCAATATAACAATGATTGATCCATTCCCCACCTCCCATCATTAAATGCAAGGAATGATGCATAGAAAAGATTCACCACTAAATGAAGCAATTGACTTTAAAACCCCCGAGATATTACGATGTAAATTTATATCATTAGGGTGGGTGAGAAAATTAATTATACATTAAAACGAATCAGATCCAATTTTCATCTGAGTTGTTTTTAATTAACTTTTCATTTGGAATTAGGTGGGGGTTTACATTTCCAATCTTGGTTGTTGTATCCACAGAGTTAAACAACTTTCAAACCTCCCAAGAGTTCACTCTACCCTCTCTGCCAGGGAGGAAGAAGTTGAGGCGACAGAGTAAGAGGCTGTTCCCAGAGTCCCTCACTCATCATACAAAAGGCCACACCACCAAGGAGGGGTCATCAAGCTATAAATTGATTAACAGGTTTGCCTCCACCCCTGGCCTACAGTGTCTAGTTGACATAAATTATCCAACTACCACTGCTCCTGAAAGCATCAGGAACTATGGCAAGCAATAATGTTAAAAAACTAGACGTTAACCAACCAAAAGAAAAAGTCTTTAACTGAACTGAAAAAGCATATTCACTGGAGGCTTAATCCATGTGTGGCCCCTAGAAATGGATTTGAGGCTTCCACTGCCATCCACAGCCTTCTCCACACCGGGAGTTCGGAATTTAAGCTATAGTCCCATTCCTTCCTTTAGATTTGGATTATATTATTTACAATCCTTGTATCACATAGGCTGGTGTGCTTTTCCCATGTGGTCTTAGTTGGTGTTTCACTTAGATGGTTGCTTCTTTGAAAACAAGTCTTTAAGACCCTAGACATCATTCCTCTGTTATCAGGAACCATCTAGTTTCTTCTTCACTCTGTGCTATAGTACCCATGCCATCGGCCAAGTGGATACCCAGCAAAGCCTCCCAACAGGGAAATCTCAACTGCCACCTGTAAACTCTCTTCCCTGCACACAGCCAAGATGGTAGGTGACCTGTGGTGGGGAAAGCTGTCCTTCACCAACCTTCCCCTCCAAGGAGTGGACAGCTGATATAGAAAACACCCTCACATCCAAGGTGACAGCTGAGCTCCAGAAAAATTTCCCTGCATCTGATGGCACACATGCCACACAAATTCCAAAGTGACCAGATTTAAAGCGGGACACCATTGAATGGGGTGGGGGTGGAGTTCTTGATTAAAACTTTAGTCTATATGGTGCAACAAAAATTTTCATAGAATGCAAAAATAGTATTGTAATATATTTGTTTTAATTTTAAAATGCTGCTGGACGTTGTTAAATTGTTAAAAAGCAGGATGTCTGGTCACTTTACACACAGCCGGCACGGGGAACACAGCTATTAATCACCAAGCATCTGAGCTGGGAACATCCACAAACAGACCCCTCCCAAACCTTCCGGCCACCACTGGCCCACCACAAAGTCTCCCAGGCCAGCAGGGATCAGCTGATCCCCTACTGAGCCACCCTGCTTAGGAGGGCCAAGCTTCTACCAACAGCAAAGCCTCCAGACTGGGAACGCACAGCTGCAACCTGCAGGACCGCCCAGCTGGCACCACACAAGGAGGGGATGGTCAGAGGTGGTGGGCATGGCTGATCTCATGGTGAACAAAACGCCCCCATTACCTCCAGGCTGGCTGTTTTCTGTCCAGCAGCCATTGATGACACCAGGAAAGCCTTCTGGCCACATAAGCCCAGCTGCCAGCATGTATGAGTACTCACTGCTGTGACTGTAAAGTAGGTGTCTGCTTCCCCCAAATCTATCTGCCCATATGGAAGACTTCCTGTGCCCTCAGGTACATTTGCCACTTAGAAAGTCTAGGAATAAAGAATTGAATTTTTCATCGACTTTTTGTAAGTCACTGTGTGTGTGTGTATCCCCTTTTGCAAGTTGCTTTTCCTTGCCTTAGTTTGCTTCTTTGTAAAATAAGGGAAATTGTACACTGTCCAGTGTGTCCCTTTACTCACTTCCCTGTTATCCGTGCCCCAGAGAGAAGGTTATATGTAGATCCCTGAAATTGGTTTCTACTTTCTCTCTGGGGCACAAACAATAAGGAACTGAGTGAAGGGACACATTGGACAGTGTACAATATGAAAAAATAATAACAATTTGTATATTATTAAAGTTCATGGGGGAGGGGAGGAGAGAAGGGAAATATGGGAAGCTGGTACTGGGGGCCTAAGTGGAGGGAGGATGTTTTCAGAGTGATGTGGCAACAAGTGTGCAAATGTGGCCTACATAAATTGATGCATGTATGGACCGTGATAGGGGTTGTATGAGCCCCTAATAAAATGATTCATTAAAAAAAGGAGGGGGAAAGGGGAGCTTATACCAAGGGCTCAAGTGGAAAATATTCGGAAATGAATAGGGCAACACGTGTACTAATATGCTTGATACAAATGATATATTAAATGTTATAAGAGCTGTAAGAGCCCCCAATAAAATAATTGAAAAAAAAGAAAGTAAATATGATGGCAGCATATGTACAAATATGCCTGATGCAATTGATGTATGGGTTGTACTAAGATTTGTAAGAGTCCCCCAATAAAATCATCTTCAAAACAAAAAAAATATAGGGAATCATGTACATATGTGTACATGTGTACATATTTCAGGTGTACAGTTTTTTGGTCAGTTCCTTTCTTTTCTTTTTCTTCTTTTAGAAAACATACTTCTATTGGGGCCTCTCTCAGTTTTACCATTGAAAGGGACAGGTTGTCCTTTGAAATGAGATGTCACAAGTGTAATGGAAAGGTGACTTTTAAGGCTGACACCGTCGCTGGTCAATGAGCACAGACATCAAGGGTGGATGTCTCTCAAGTTTTTATGGGAGGGCTTTTGGGAACTCTATAATGCAGGTTCTCTTCATTTCCCTTTTAAGGTTGAGAAAACAAGTCAAATATGATTTGAGATCTAATGAGTGGAGTTCCCCCCAACCCCACCCCCACCCCACAATCAAACCCACTGCTGTTGAGTCAATTCTGATCCATGTAGGGTTTCTGAGACTGTCAACCTCTATGACTTCAGACGGCCTCATCATTCTCCTGCACAGCATCTGGTGTGTTTGAACTGCCGACCTTGCAGTTAACAGTCCAATGCCTAGCCCCCAGCAACGCCAGGGTCCCTGAATCAAAGTGGAGAGAATAATATGCCGATTTACCCTTCCTATGTATCCACTCTCCAGACAACCAGAGGATGCCACAGGGTCGGGTGGTCTTCAGTGTTCAAGGTTGACAGGAGTGCGAGCTGGTTGGAGAGCAGCGCAGTAGCAAGTAGCAAGTGACTTGCAGAGAGGTATCTTTATGATCTACCACAGGTAAAGCGACCAGATGCCTCGCTTTTTAACAATTTAACAATGTCCCGTGACATTTTAAAATTAAAGTAAATATATTACAATACTATTTTTGCATTCTATGAAAATTCTTATTGCTCCATATAGACCAAATTTTTAATCAAGAACACCTCCCACCCCCCAGTCAATGGTGTCCTGCTTAAAATCTGGTCACTTGACTAGGGGCACTCAGAACGTTCCGAGCTTCAACATAAAGGCGGATGATCTGTTTTCCAGCTAGTAGGGGAAGAAGCAACTCCAAAGAAACAGCTCAAACACAGTTGGAAGTAAGGAAGCTGAGTATGGCAGACAAACCAGAGGAAGGGCCCTGATGTTTGCTTGATGGGGCAAAGGAGGGGAAATGGCACAAAAAGATTGTGAGAGAAATGTGTAGTAGAAAACTGGCTGGTAGGAGGTGAAAGCTGGCCTCCCCCATTTCTTCCTACCTTACTGGTGGAGACTGCAGGGAGTCTTCCTTTCTTTGCCTGCCTGGCCTCAGAACGAGCAGCTCTTGGGTAAAATGACAGCTCCTCTCACTATCTCCTGAATTTGAGCCAGCGCCCACGGAAATCTTGGGTGGCTGGGAGTTGGAAGTGACTGAATCAACAATAGGAATTCAAGAGCCTTCCATGAGATCTTGTGACAGCCAGAAGGTGTTGCAGTGTTCATGTTGTTCTTCTTTAATTTCAGGAGTAAGAAAAATTAAGCTCGAAAGAATTAGGTGCTTTGTCTCTCCAGAATCCCTGCATGGGATTTTTCTTTAACTGTTGTCCCACCAAGTGCTGGCACTCGAAAAAGTCACACAGCAGATGTGTTTTCAAAGTGCCGCAGCACAGCAAGACCTTTTTATTCCCAGCCTTTGCATAAACAGTTCCCCTAACTAAAATAGTTCACACCAGCATCCAGTGGATTCTACCCAGAGAGATCATCAGGATGCCGATGAAAATGTGTTCCAGAGGGTCTTCACAGGTGTGGACTTTCAAAAACAGATCCATAGGCCTTACTGCCAAAGTGTCCCACTAAGTGGGTTTGAACCACCAATCTTTCATAAAGCCCAAACTCAACCATTTTCTCCACCCTTTCAGCTCACAAACTTCCTTTTCTCCTCAGAGTTTCACTTGACATTGCTTAAGAAAATCCACTCCTGATGTCCTCAGACAAGATTAGCACTTAAGGATAAATGCTCTCTCAACATGCTGATTGTCTCCTTTGCAGCATACAGAATTTTATTGCACTTTCAAAATTCAAATCTACCCAGAACTGCCTCTGAAGAAAGGCCTGGGGATCGCCTGTCCAAAATATCAACCATCAAAAACCCATAGAACACAATTCTATGCTGACACACATGGGTCAAGATCAGGGCAACTGGGTTGACTTTGAGTATTTGTAGTTGGCTGTTTAATGTCATGACGAGCGTATAAGATTCACCTGGCTGGGCACCATGACTTTCTCACCCCTGGGTGTCTAGCGTCCCGCACAGTGCCTTAGACACAGCTCTACTTGGACGCACATGGGGTCAAAATGAAGGCAACTCAGTTGGCTTTGACTGTTTGCATTTGACTGCTTAATGTCTGTCTACATTTGCGTGGGTATGGGAGCCATGGGGTTTTACTATGGGGCCTCTAGCATCAGCACAGTATTTACATACAGTTGGTAAGTAGGAACTGATTTGATGGCTTACCTGGTGTCTTTAGGGCTCAGAAAAGTCTTATAACAAAGGAGTCTCTATAGCTTTGCTTTCAGTCAATCTTCCAAATCCCAAAACCAAAGTCACTGACATCAAGTCAACCCTGGCTCATGGAGGGCCCACAGGCAGGGGAGAATGGACTCTGTGGGTCTCCGAGGCTCTCTACTTCACAGGAACAGAAAGTCTCTCTGCTTTCCCCTGAAGCAACTCATGGGTTGGAGCTCATGGATTAAGCAGGCCAGTACACAATCCACTGTGCCACCTAGGCTCCTTGCACTCTGCATTAGACCATGGCCATTTCTCCTTTTTATAAAGAACTTTTTATTGTGGAGTAGTTCACATATCAGATCATGATTTTTACCTTCAACAACTTCAACAACTCATAAAACCCACCGATGGCTTGCCCTGTTTCCCCCTATTCCCTCATTTTTTGTGTGTGGATGGGTGTGCACATGCCCATCTTGTAAAAAAAAGCCTCTTTTTTCCCCAGCAAGATTAGCATCTGCCCACTCCTCTAGCCTGTTACCTTTCCTTTCCTGCTTTACCCACCATCCCCTTATAACCATCAAAGCCTATTTAATTTGATATGAAACCTTTCTTTTGATTTTTTTTTAAATAATGGTCTCTTGCACTCTTTGTTCTTTTGTGATTGACGGCTTCACTCAGCAAATCCATGACATGAGGCGGTTCACGGTTCCATCATTCTTCTCAAGTATCCCTTATATGTATGGACCGACATTTGTTTATGCATTCTTTCACCAACAGGCACTTGGGTCATTCTTGCCCCTCTTCTTGTTACTATGACTAGTGCTGTGATGAGCATGCGTGTGCATGGTCTCTGCCATGCTTCTGACTTTGCTAGGGTATAAAGCAAGCAGAGAGATTTCTGGAGTCCTATGGCATTGCTCTCTGCGGTTGTTTAAGGGAACGTCATACCCCTTTCCACAGTGGTCGGGTTGCTTGTTCTACAGTCTCAATGGCAAGGTAGAAGGGTTCCAGTCTTTCCTCACCATCTCCAGCATTGGCTGTTTGCAGGTGCTTTTGAGCATGTCTGTTTGTTGCTAACTATGCTGTCTATGCTGCAGTGAAGTGGCGGTTCATCACTTTGCTGGTCTGCGTCGCTCAAATGGCTGATGATTATGAGCAATTCTTCATATTTCCTGGCTGCATGGATGTCTCTTTTAGTCAGTTTTCCATCCAAATCTTCTACTTCGATTTAAATCAGATTGTTCTTCCTATTCTCCTTGAGCTGTTGAAATTTTCTGTAGATTTTAGAGATTAGTTTCTTGTCTGATATGATGGGGCTAAAGTATTCTTCCAGTTTGTGGATTTTCTTTTACTCTTTTGGTGAAATCTTTTGATGCAAATGAGCGTCTTATTTTTTTGCAGGTCCCAGTAATCTATTTTGTTATCTTCTGGGTGTTTTTTGTTTATGTCTGAAGTGTGTTTATGCCATACATTAGGGCCCATAGGTTTGCCCCTATTTTCCCATTCATGATCTCTGTAGTTCTAAGGTTTACATTTAGGTCTTCAATCCACCTCGAGTCCATTTTTATATATGGAGTTGAGGTGTGGGCTGAACTTCATTTTCATCCTGAGACAGAAAATCTGTTTTTGCCAGCAACATTTGTTGAAGAGACTTTCGTTCTCATTGGAATTCCCCACAGGCAGCTGAGAGAGCAGACTTTCAAACCAGACTCTCACTTGTTGACTGCATGGCTCGGCACAATTCTTAACTTTAGTAAATTTCAATTTATTCAACAGTAACAACACAAACCAATTGTTTTGTGTCATAAAGACTCTCTAAACAGAGCAGAGTGTACCCTGTGTGCTTCCAAGGCTGCAAATCTTCACGGGAACAGAAAACCTCCCTCAGAGTTGCTGTTGGATTAGAACTGTCGAACTTGTGGTTGGCAGCCTGACAAGTAGCTTAATATACCATCAAGGCTTCTACTCAAGAGTAAAATGACTTGGTAATCTTTGTCTCATGCAGCTGCTGTGGACTGTAACCAGATAATGCATACCAAACACTCAGCTTCTAGCAAGTGCTCAGCCACCAAGGTTTTCGAATGACAAAAACAAGACTGAGGCTCTAAACACTAGGTGAATAAAATGTTTAATTTTGAATGCTTTAGGGCAATTTCCTTGCATTCTTTCATGGAAAACACAAGGGCCATCCTCTTCTATTTCTTCAAGGAGCATTTGCGGAGACCCTACTTGCGCTGCCAGGCAGCTTGCGTGGCTGAATCTGACAAGATGAGTGAGGGGTCCTGGAGGTGCTGTTGGTATGCATGGGATTGTGAACTGGGAGGTCAGTATTTCAAACTGCCCCCCCCCCCCAGCTATTCTGCAGGGGAAAGATGCGTCTATCTGCTCCTGTAAAGATTTACAGCTTAAGAACCTTTATATGGCATTGCTACATATTGGCCCCATAGCAGTGGACTTCATTAGTTTTTTTATTCAAAAGAAGTAAAATATAAACTAGTAGGTGGGGCTTCAAATTTGCTGCCACCAAGTCAATTCTGACTGATAGTGACCCTAAAGGCAGAGTAGAAATGCCCTGGTGTATTTCCAAGACGGAAACTCTTTACATGAGTAACAAGTCTTGTCTTCCTCCCAAAGAGCTGCAAGTGGTTTTGAACGGCCGACCTTGTGGGCTGGCAACCCAATATGTGTGGGAGGTGGAAACAAGACCCAGTTAATTTGGCCTATAGTAAATGCTATATGAGAGTATGTGAGGATAAGCCAAAGCATAATGATATAACATCATGGAAACATGGATATAAGCATTCATTTAAAAATATCAAATGGAACTCTTGTTTCTTAACACAGCCTCTACTTGGGTCTACAAAATTCTGAAGGCCATGTTTCCCTCTCTCTAAGCTGTCTCTTAAGAAGTTTTTACTCTTAGATGTACTGCACCTCAAAATGACACTCTTGGGCGCTTGCAGGACTCACATGGTGTCCCTTTTCAATGTCCTTTGATTTGAAGTGACAAAAAGAAGTCTGAAGGAGGATGATCAGGACTGCAGGGAGGATGAGGTGAAGTTTCCCAACAAAATTCTCCTAGGAGAGCCCCAGATGTTCTCAAAGAGCAGAGGCATTGTGGCGGGAAACAATTCTTTGATGCAAGTCTCCTGGTTTTTCCCCCTCACTGATGTAGCTTTCAAAGATCTTAAAATGTCTTCATAATAAGCCTCATCATCATCCTGTGTCCTTTGGGATGATCTATTTTGAAACTCAAAAGGCAGTGACCATGACTTTATGAGCTGATCTATCTACCTTGAATCCAGATGATTCTGTAGAACCCCCTTGGAGGCCATTCTTTTGATTGGATTTTTTGAAGGCACTCCAGGAAGACTAAGACAAGTGAATTACGGACAGAAGTTGTCCACATCCATCCACCAATCACACAGACATGTTGAAATGTGCCTTGTTTGGAATGCAATCATGTCTGTATGAACTGCAAACCTAGGAGCAATGCTGTCTGACTTACACGTAAGCTGACTTTAGAAGGATGAACAGTTGTCCTCAGCCTGATGGAAGGAAGAGGACCAGGGTGTTGATGAGGCACAGAAGTTAGCAGGGTTGTGCAGAGTAGACCAGAGAGGGAGTGAAGCCCTGACCACCAGGAAAGACATCAGCTTCATGTCACAGAGGTCTGGGCTGGCTGAGCTCCAGCCCTGGGTAAGCCATTATCCCTTTTTGGAACACATCCTGGTGTTTGTCAACGTACATGCCAACCAAGACTTTGAGGAGCAGACAGTGTCTCAGAAAGTCTGGGAAATCCTTGTGTTGAACTAAGAAACCTCAACCTCTGTGGCTTTGTGCCTGATGAATACACAGCCTGCACGAGATGCCTCTGTGACTTGGGCCTATAAAATAGAGCCAAAGAAGAGTGGCCTATGTCACAGAACACCAGGCCCCTGCATGGCTCAGTCCTTACAAACCAAGTGTCAGTTATAGGAGGGCGACTTTGCATAAGGCCTGGTGTACAGATCATGAGCAAAGTGTAACTCACGTGTTGCTGTTAATTATCACGTAGGCAGCACGGACTCCTGCTCCTCAGAATGATGCGCTGTCCCGTCCTGTGCTGTCTCTACAGTTTCATTTCATTGTGATTCATAAGGCTTTCATTGGCTGATTTTGAGAAGTAGATAATCAGATCTTTCTTCTCAGTCTGTCTTAGTTCTTAAATTCTACTGAAAATCGTCCACTGCGGTTGACCCTGGTATTATGGGGAATACCAGTGGCTTAGCTTCCAGCACCACAGCACCACACAAACCACCAAACCACCCCTGTGTGACAAGCTGAGAGTTGGGTGGTCACTGCTACGTGGTACATGGCCAGGAATCAAACTGACTCTCCTGCATGGGAGGCAAGAGTCTTACTATTGAACTACCAGTGACTTTTAACTGCCTTAAGGGGAGCAAAAGTTGAGCCTGGTCGAACTGGAGAGGAAAGAGGAAACTATGAGCCCCAAGTGAGCTCCACAAACAGAGGCATAATTGAAGTAAATCTTGGTGATGGACCTTTCCATTCTCTGGGTGCTCCCTCCAGCATCTCCAGCCTGTTGGGAAGCCATTTATCTACATAAATAACCAACTTCAGTCAATGGGAGTGACAGGGACGGCAGGTATTTGAAGTGAGAGGGTACCCTCTGTGAGAGGGTAAAATCTGGAATCAAGGGTAGCGTGGGTGGCAACTCTAGAATGGCATGACTTCATCTGTGCTCCAGTCTGCCCCCACAGCAGGGTTTCTGACGTAAAGGGTTGTGTGTGTGGTGTGGTGAGCCTGGCAGCAAGGGGGAACTTCAAGGGGTGGGTGGGTGGGGGGGTATCTCATGTAGGTGATCCATCTGGGCCCACAGGCTCCTACGTGGCATCATGCTGCTTCCTGCCTCGCTGTGGCTTCTGCCATTCTCAGTGGTGTGGGACAGGCTTTCCTTCCTAATTTCCCACCAACCTATGCCTGGATCTTTTTGGATTGAGACTTTTGACACCTCTTTGTTCTAATGAGATTTGGCCACCTCTGGACCTGTATTGAGGAGCCTGGGGACGTCATGGGTTCTGCACTGGGCTCCTAAGCACATGGTCAGAAGTTCCAAGCAACCAGCCACTTTGGGGTAGGAAGGCGAGGCTGTGTGCTACCATATGGATGAACAGCCTCAGAAACCCATAGGGACAGTTAGGCCTTATCCTATAAGGTCATTACAGGCAGAGTTGTCAGAGAACTGCTTGGGCCTCAGGAGGCCCAGTAACATAGTGGTTAAGCACTGGACTGTTAGCTCAAAGACCAGCGATTTGAACTCACCAGCCTCTCACAGGGAGAAAGAGGTGGCAATCGGCTTCCATAAAATGTACAACCTCAGAAACCCTGGGAACAGTTCTACTGTGTCTTAGGATGTCCCTGTGAGCCAGAATTAACTCTGTGGCAAAAATTTCTGTGATTTGGGCTTGCAGATGACCCAGTAGGTCCCAGCTGACTTGTTTGGCTCAATGGGAAATCTTGCGTGGGATTTGTAGCTAAATAACTAATAGCTAATAGCCCCCTGTGGAGGGGGCCATTTTATACATTTTTTCTCAACAGCAAAATTTCTGCTTCTAGGGATGGCTGGTATCTGTCTCTTTCCCAAATGACAGCAACCTCATCCAGAATCAGAACCTTTTACATTAGAAAATTTCTAACTGGGAAAGAGTATTCAGTGAAGGAGGTAAGTATGGATTTACTTGTGCTTATTTACTGATCCATCAAAACAAAAAACACCCTGCCCTGCCATCGAGTGGATTCCAGCACACAGTGTTCCTTTAGGACAGAGTAAAATGGCTCTCCTTTACCCCCTGGTTTCTAAGACTAAATGTTTACAGGAGCAACTAGCTGTTGGAAGGTTTGAACCTGCAACCTTTTAGTTAACAGCCAGGTGCTTATCTCACAGCACCAACAGGGTTACTAATCTGTAGTGGGCTACAGATTATTAAGTAAGCTCAAGTTTTCCTTACTCACTGGATAGCCCACCCTTGGGCTGAAGGCATAGTGGGTTCCCCGTTAAGAGGCTAAGCACAAGATCAGCAGTTCACACCCACTAGCTGCACCATGGGAGAAAGAAGAGGCATGGGCGAAAGGAGGCTGCTTGCTCTGATAAAGACGTATAGTTTTAGAAATCCCACTGAGCAGTATCCTTCTGTCCTGTAGGGTTTGCTTTTCTTCGCCATGGGGCTGCTTCCCAAAGTCACAGCGGACTAGGCTTGGGTTCGGTGGAGGGTGAGCTGCAGGGAGAAGGAGAAGGGCTGTTTTTTAACAAGGAATTCTCTTAGCCCCTGAGCTGTAAAAGGTGTTGCCTCAGGATCTGGGAGAAAAAAAAAATTCCTGCTCTGTGTGTACCCAGACATTGCTACTAGCTTGTAGAGCTAGAGCATTCAGAGTCCTGGACTGGCTCTGCCTGGGTCTTCCCATGCCAGGAGCCCTGGTGGTGTAGAGGCTACTTGTTTGGCTGTGTTCTTATCACTAGCAGCGCCAGTGGAGAAAGACTAGGCTTTTTACTCTTCTAATCAGCGTCAGTCTTGGAAACCCACAGAGGGCTCACTGTGACTCCAGGGCAGTGAGTATAGTGTTTGCAGAAAGGGACTTGTTTCCTATGGAAGAGGTTTTGCCATTTGAACACTGACACTTTTCAGAAACAGATTTTTTTTTTAATGAGGGCAAGGTGAGACAGAACACCAAATGGTTTGTGCAGCAAACATCACTGATGAGGCTGGAATGCCAGAAGACAAGAGACCCGGTGGGGAACACATCTGGGCTGCCCTTTGATGATCCCAGTGGTCCAGGTGAGAGAAGGGATGGCTGGTCTCTTTCCTGAGAGTAACCAGGACAATGTTCAAGGAAACACAGTAGCAGGAGCGGAGTGCTCAATAAATGAGGGGATCATGGGCTTACTTGTGCTTACCTTGACATGTGAATAACTCAGGACATATTACTAAGAAAGCACAAGGCATTCCACGCTTGCCTGCTTATTGGGTGAGTTGCTGCTGTGAAAAAAAAATCCCACGAGTGGAGAAACTGGCGTTTCCTTAGTGACTGTATGTAGGGCTATGAAAATGATACTGAGATCCCTGTGCGAGGGAACAGTGCAACCCTCCCGAGTCTGACACTTAGGTGTAGATGGGTGCAGCATTTAGCAAGGGTGCCAATCAACCAACCTGTGGTTATTTCTCAAAGTGGCTTAAGCCCCGCTTGTCAACACGGTCATCGGCTTCTCTTTGTCAAATGGAGGGACCCAAGCAGCTGGCATTCCACTTGCAGACCATCTGTCTCTGATCTTAGATGTCTCTCTCTGGAACTTTCTTGTCTTGTTCGCTTCTGTATCTTCAGTGCCTTCAGCTCTCACCAGGCTCACTGGCATCAAGTCAGTTAGGACGCAGAGCAGCCTCATCTTTCTGCTTTTGGACAGCTGGTAGCTTCAAAGTGCTGACCTTGTGCTTAGCAGCTCAATACTGGTACATAGTAGACGCTCAATATTTGTGAATGAATGTGGAAGCCATCAATTTCCTTAACCAGTTTCTGTTACTTCTGCCAAATCTGTCTTGGACTCCTGGCCTCTGGAAAAACACACCCCCTCATGCCTGGAAAGTGTGGGCGGATGCCCAGGGCATTATGGGTTAGTATGTGGGTGTGGATGCTTGCACTAACACACAGGCCAAGAGTCCCAAAGGCTCAGAGGGACTGCCAAGCCGACTGCCATGAAGTTCATTTTCCTTTAAGCATGTTATTTTTCCCATTATGAAAATAACACATGTTCACTAAATAAAGATAGGAAACTCTAGAAAACAAGGAAGATGGAAAAACTACCCTTCACGCCTTTAGTCAAATCCAATGCATCCTTTTTTTTCTACTGGATTATTCAAACAGCTTTTAAACGTGTCCCCTCACCCTCCTCTGAACTAGTCATGGCTAGGGAGAGATCTTTCGAAAGCACCAGAGGCTTCACAGCCTTTGGTGCCCACACTCCTGGTCAGGGTTGATGCTCCTAGCCTCTTTAGACTCCTGACTCCCCCAGACCCCTGTCATGTTACACTCGTGCCAAATGGAATTTCCTTCTTTTCTCCAAACACGTGGTGCATTCTGCTGCCGCTGTCTCTTTCTTTCTTAAAAAAAATCATGTTACTGAGGGCTCATACAACTCTTATTACAAATCCATACATACATCCCTTCTGGTCTTTTTCACAAACCGTTCCCTCTACTTGGAATTTTTTCTGCCTTTATTGACCCTATTCTTTTTCAATTTTACTCCCTTTTCCTTGATGTTCATCAGCTTTGTATGTTTTCTTTCTCTAATATAGGATGTAGATGCTCCTGGAGCTCTGGCCAGAGTGTGTGTGGGCGAGAAAGATAAGGGCGTTTTCTCCTGAAACCCTACACGGGCTCTCGGTAGATGAGTCAGAAGCAACCCTGTGGTGGGGGTGGTGGGGTGGGGGTGGTTGGGGTGGTTGGATTTGGCTCCTCAGGGGGGGCACGAGGAATGCCGTGAAGTCAAGTGATGGGTTGAGAATGACAAGGTTGCTGATTCAAATGCACTGGCACCCCGTGGAAGAAAGATGAGGCGTTCTGCTCGGGTAAAGGCTTGTAGTTCTCAGAAACTGAAACAGCGAACAGTTTAGCTCTAACCTATAGGGGACTATGAGTTGGAATTGACTCCCTGGTAGTGGGCTTCAAGCCCCTACAAAAGGAATCCTTGGTGGGGGAACATGATTCATGTACTCAGCTGAAAATCAACAGAAAGGAGGATCGAGGTTACACAGAGGCAAAGCACAAGAAAGACCTTGTAATGCTCTCAGAAAAACCAACCATTGGAAACCCTACAAAAGGCAGTGCTCTTCTTCCAGACACAGGGTCACTGTGAATTGGTGTGGGCCAGAAGGCCATTGGTTGGTTCCCTTCAAAGAATCCTCTCTGATGAGTCTTTTCTTCCTATTTTCTTACAACTCTGAGGAAGCAGTGGCTCTGGGTGCTTCAGAAAATGATCCTCCAGCCTCCTGGAGTGTTTCAGCCCTTCTCTGTGAGGTCCCCTTTCAGCCCCCCTGTGCTGCCTGGTTTAGTTCAAGAAGTGCTCTGTCAGACTGAATTTAGATTGAGCCACCTTTTGCATTGTGGAAACACTTCCCAGTAGTCATTGGGTGAATCACATGGTTGTTTTTCCAAGTTTTTATACAGATATGGGTAGATAATGTATATTTGTGTAACTATAATCATGCTACATTCTTAAAAATTATCCTTTTTGTTTTTATTTACTTTAACATTATAATCTTTTTAGTTTCATCCAGTCTTCAAAGTCTTCTTTTTAAACATTTAAACATTTTAATTGTGATAAATCTGTATTGTGTCAGTCTAGGTAGACTAGAGGAACAAATTCAATAGACACACATATGGATATAAGGAATGGGTTTATATTCAAGAGGAACAGGACATTGAGAAAACATCCCAGCCCAATCCAGCTCAAAGGCACAAGTTCGATATTAACCCATATTCCCGAAATCAGTCCATAAAGTCTCCTTCCGACTCACGAAGTCACAGGTCAGTGGGTGCAGAATTCCAGCACTGACAGGGGTCTCCCCATGGCTCCTCGCTTCCAGGGCTCAGTGTCCATCAACAGCATCCCGTGGTGGCAGAAGCAACTCATCGCTGGCAAAGGCCTCCCTGTGGCTGCCCCAGCCTCAGAGGTCTGGCTCCATCAGGGCAAAGCCGTGTGATCTCTCCGCTGGCTCCTCCAACTTCTCAGAGGTTGCATCTTGTCTTTTCCGTGATTAATCGTCTTTGAGACTAACTCCCAACATCTGGGGAAGATAGCTTCTCATCTTCACGAGATTTCCCAGAAGTCTCAGGAGAAAGCCATGCCCACATAGAGGCCTCATTGGCTACTCAATGGCTATCTCCAGATTAACAGGCTAGACGCCACCCCTACATCTCAATCATGAAATTAACAGAAGCGCATGACTGCCACATGTATCTAATAGGACATTTGCCCTTCCAGCATGTGACATGAATAATTCAGGAACCTGGATGACTTCGATGATCATGTTGTTGAGGCAGCACTACCATAAGCTCCATTTCGAATGACCACATTCTCTTCCATCAAGTGCATGCACGCTGGTGTACTCATCCTCTCTTGTTGGGCATTCAGACCTTTGAGATTACTCTTGCCTGTTACAGTTCACTAAGGATTTTGCTGTGAATGTCATTCATGTTTTGGGGGATTTGTTTTGTTTGTGAGGGTGGGGGATGACATTTGGAGTACCCATTTATGCTGACTCCAGGAATTCCTGTGAGGTTGCATTTCACTCCTTATCAACGTCACTTCCTCTCCAATCCTCAAAACCTTCAAAATACCTGTCTTTGCTGAGGAGGCTGAATCCAGGGCTGGCATTTGCTGCTGCCCTCCCTCCTTCTCGTGGCAGGATCTCAATTCCAGTGTACAGAGAGCAGGCTGCTTTCCCAGGCTTCACCCCACCAGTCTGTGCAACCTTGAATCAAGTATTTAATCACTCCAAACACCCGTTTCCTTTTTTTAGGGTCCTGAGATCATTTCTAAAGGCTCTATTTATGCTCTTCAGACCTTGGGAATGGACCCCTGGGCCTAGCACCTGCAGTTGTTGACTGAAAGGCTGAAGGTTCAAGGTTCAAGTTCAAACAGAGGAAGCCAGGCTCTGCAGTGTAATTTTGAAAAATCAACCATTGAAAACTATGATCGTAAAAAAAAAAAAAAGCTTCACAATACTTAAATAGACCCCAAGGGGAGAATATATCTGGTACTATACCCCTAATCGGATAGTTTAGTCTCTGTTCTTTCAAGATGCACAACTTCCTACATAGATCACTTCATTAGGACCGGATGTAGAAACCTTATTTGGTGAATTGGGTTCTACTTCAAACTCTGTACCTTTAGCCTACCTGTAGGCTGAAATTCCCGAGGATGAGAAGAAGCATATGACTGCTAACCTAAAGATATAGAACTAACAGTCTTTGAACTTTGGTTAGGACCCGTTGTCTTGAGGGTGCCCAATGAATAATGGGCCAGGACTAAAATACAAACTATTTTAATCCATCTTTGCTTTACTATGACATGTATTAAGTTGGTAGATGTGCTTCTGCCACTGTCCATGAATAGTAACAAAATTTTACCCCATGACCAACACCCAATTTTATGTAAGTAGTGTCCAGTCACTGAAATCAATAACTCATGTGTCACAGTTGATAGCCCACCTAGTCTTGTCTAATTTCCTTTTCTTGACAGTGTTGTGAATTCCTTTAGGTGCCACCGAGTTGGTTCCGACCCAGAGATCTTATGCACAATAGAATTGAGCACGGCTTGGTGCTGCTCCATCCTCAGAATAGTTCGTCTGTCTAAGCCCATCGCTGCAGCCACTGCGCAGGCCAATTCGTCTTCCTGAGAGACTTCCTCTTTTTTGTTGTCCTTCCGCTTTCCCAAGTTTGATGCTCATCTCTCCGGCTTCTCCTGACAGTGTGTCCAAAGCATGTCAACCAAGATCTTGCCATCCTTCCTTCTAAGGACTATTCTAGCCATACTTTTTCATGACAGACCAGTTTGTTCTTCTAGCAATCCATGATGCTTGCAGTATTCTTTACAAATTCAATTCAAATGCATGAGTTCTGTCTTTCTCATTTAGCGTCCAACCTTCACATGTATAGGAGGTCATTGAAAACACCATGGCTTGGATCAAGCACACCTTAGTCCTCAAAATAACAGTCACGCTTTTCAAGCCTCTAAAGAGGTCCAGATTTACCTAATGAAATACCATGTTTAATTTACTGATTGCTACTTCCATTAGCATTGATTGTGAGTCCACGTAAGATGACATCCTTGAAAATTGCAACCTTTTCTTTAATTATAATGATGGCACCTATTAGTCCAGAATGAAATTTTGGCCTTCTTGACACTGAGTTGTAATCCATGGTGAAGGCTGTAATCCCTGAACTTCATCAGCATGCGCTTCAAATCCTTCTCACTTTCAGCAAGCAAGGTTATATAATCTGCATATTACAGGTTCTTAATAAGTCTTCCTTCGATCCTGATGCCACATTCTTCTTCATGTGATTCAATTTTCCTGACTATTGGTTCAGTATACAGATTGAATAAGTATCGGGAGAAGATATAGTTCTGATGGACACCTTTTCTAATTTTGAGCCAGGGAGTAGTCTCTTGTGTTTGTACAACTGCCTCTTGATCCAAGTACAAATTCCACATAAGCACAGAGAAATGTTCTGGAATTATCATTCTTCTAAAGGCTTTGTTTGTTGTGATCAACTCAGTCAAATGCCTTTGTCACAAGTTACATCATTCTTCTCTTTTCTGCTTTGAGCCAAGATCCATCTGACATCAATAATGACCATATCCTCTTCTGAATCCAGCCTGAAACTCTGGAAGCTCCCCGTCAATGTATTGTTGAAACCATTGTTGGTTGATCTTTAGCAAAATTTTACCTACATGTGATGTCAATGATATGGTTCTATAATTTGAGTATTCTGGTGATTCTTCTTTCTTTGGAAGGAATATATGGATATTTTCTAGTCAACTGAGAAAGTAGCTGTCTTCCAAGTTTTCTGGCATAAAGAATTGAGTGCTTCCAGTGCTTCATCAAACTGTAGAAATATTTAAATAGGTATTACATCAATTTCTGGAACCTTGGTTTTGCTAATGCTTTCAGTTCAGCTTGAAATTATTCCTTCAGCACCATTGTTTATTGCTCATATGATACCTCCTGAAACGAAGTGGAATGATGACTAATTCTTTTTGGTACAGTGATGCTGTGTATTCTTTATATCTTTCTTTGAAGGTTCTTGCATTATTTGACAATTTGTCCACAAAATCTTCCAATATTGTAATTCAAGACTTGAATGTTTTCTTGAGTTTTTCCACTTTCAAGAAGGCTGAGTATGCTCTTCCTTTTGTTTTTCTACTTCTGGGTCTTTGCACATTTCAATATAATGTTTGACTTTGTCTTCTTCAGCTGCCTTTGAGATTTTCTATTTAGTTCTTTGATTTCACCCTTTCTGCTATATGCTTTAGGTACTCTATCATTAATAGCAAATATCAGAGTCTCTTCTGACCTCTATTTTGATTCCTGTCTTTTTCTGTCTTCATGAATGATGTCCTTGATTTCCTCCCACAGGTCTTCTCTTATTAGTATCAAATCTGTTCTTGAAATGCACTCAAAATTCATGTGGGATATGCTCAAGGTTGTATTTTCATTATCATGGACTTTTCATTTTCTTCAACTTGAACTTATATATGAGCAATTGATGATCTGTTTGTTCAGTTAGCCCTTGCTTCATTTTAGCTTCTGATATTGAACTTCCATCTTCTTTTCTCACAGATTCAGTCAATTTGATTTCCATGTATCCCATCTGGATACAGTTTACAGTTACTTACCACTTGTGCCATTGAAAAAAGATATTTGTGATGAAGTTGTTGTTCTTACAAAAATTTATCTTTCTATCTCTATTCTACCACCAGGGGGCCTGTTTTCAAATTACTGTTCCTTCCACTTTGTTTCCAACTTTTGCATTCCAGTCACTGATAATTATCAATGCATCTTACTTGCCAGGATCAATTAATAGAATCCTTTGATTTCTTCATCATTAGATTTTGTAGTTGGTGCCTAAATTTGAGTGATAGTTGTATTGATTGCATTTCCTTGAAGGCAGATAGATACAATCCTGTCATAGACAGCATTGGACTTTGAGACTGATTTTGCAATGTCCTTTTTTGAGATTGAATGCAACATCATTCTTCTTGATAGTATCATTCTTCATTCTGTCATAGTAAATCATGTGATTTTTCTGATTCAAAATGGCCAATCCCAGTCTATTTCAGCTCACTATTGCCTATGATATCAATTTTTATGTATTCCACTTAATTTTTGACCACTTCCAGTTTTCCTAGATTCATATTTTGCATGTTCCAAGCTCGACCATTAGCAGATTTTTGCATCTGTTTCTTCTTACGTTGATACATGCCCTATCAGCAAATGAAGATCCTAAAGGCTGCATTTCTACATATTTTATTCCATTTATGTGACCTTTTTTAGCCCACTCCTAAAATGCAGTTCCTTCACAACTATATTTCAAGTGCCCTCTGACCTGAGGGGCTATCTGGTACTATCTCTGGTACTATCTCTGACAATGTTCTGCTTCATTAGGCCCTCAGTATCTGGCATTGTTTCATAACTATACATACAGCTCCAACCCCCCTCCATTCTCACCAATGCATTTTTTTGTTTGTTTACTGTTTGTTGTGACTATTCTGATGCCCATTGCCCAATCTCAATGACACCTCATGATCACACAGGCTGGTGTGCTTCTTTCATGTAGGCTTGTTTCTTCACTGTTGGATGGCTGTTTGTTTAATTTCAAGCCTTTAAGACTCCAGATACTATATATTTTAATAGCTGAACACCATCCTCTTTCTTCACCACATCTGCTTTTGCACTAATTTTGTTTTCCGGGATCGTGCAGGGTGATGGAGAGAGTGAGCATCACAGAAAGCCAATTTGTTAGAACAAAGTGTTCTTATATTGAGGGAAGGTATGAGTTGAGGCCCAAGGCCCATCTGCAGCCTCAGTGTATTGCCTGATAAATGTATGCACATAGGCCAACAGCACCATTGTTATGGATTAATATATTTGCATAAGTGCACACCTCTGTTAATCTCCCTATCTATGCCTTTGCTTCCTATAACTTGCCTTTGTTTCCTTTTGCCTCCTCATGCCCCGCCATCACTTTCCCTCTTCTTCCACATCTTAGTGTTTCCTCTTCATTAGCTTGATGTTGCTGTAATACTCATATGATCTCTTCCCTCTTCTAGATGTTGGTTTAGAATCCCTAGTTGTTCCCCTGTCCATGATGCTACCTGCTCACCACACTCTTCTCCCCACATCCTTCTTCCTCCTCTAACTTTCTGGGTCATTGGTCCCATTGCCTTCTCCCCCGGGCTTCCCTCCCATGGTTCAACCCATATAATTAGGCAATTCATCCATGTGTTAGTCCAAACAATAACAAAGCATATGGCTGAAGAAAGAAAAGGAAAGAGAAAAAGATGAGATTGGAAAAAAACAAAAGACAACTCTACATTATAGGTTCAGGTTGGTTTGCTGACCCCCATAAGATTCTCCCCCCTGGTCCTGAGGGAGATCTGGGGGCTGCCCTTCTTAGCCTGAAGTCCATTCTTGGAACTCCTCAGGAGTTCTGTGGTTCACCTTTACTCTAATTGCTGATCTGTTATGCCCCATTCCCCCACTGTCTCCCTGTCTTTTGTCCCCATTATTGTCCCCTGTCTTTGTATGCTCCAGTTTGGGGACAACATGTCTTGAGCTATTGGTAATCCCATTGTTCTCTCTGTGCCCTGGCAGCTACATGCAGGGACCTCATTCTCTGGGTTTGGTGTGCTTATATGGAATCTAGGCCTTTCTCTTTTTCCTTCTTGGTTTGCATCCACCTGGGTATGGTAGGTCGGTTCTGTTCCCCCACCAGAAAAACTTGTGTCATTCTTTGTGGCACACACTTCCACGATGGGGGTCAGGCTGGTTCTGATTGGGGATGGTCTTATAATGCAGTCTTTTCATGCATTTCTCCACCTGTTACATTGCTCCCCTGGTTTGGCATGCCATGGTGGGTTCTGTATGTATGTTGCAACACATGTATGTATGCACAACCAATACTCTCCCTCTGGGTGGGTTAGTGTCTTGTTACCCCCATGTCATCATCTTATTTTCTCCAAGAAAGAAGAAAGTGTTTTAAAAATTTATCTGATATTGATTGCATAATACTTCTTGATAAGACTGAATTATTGAATTTCATGATATATGGATTATATACCAATAAAACTGCTTTTACAAAAAACCCAACAACCCCAGAAAACTAATGGAACTCAGTTTTATTTTGACAAACAAGGCTGCCATGAATTACAGTAAGCTCAACAATACAGTAGAAATGGGTACCTCCACTTATATTCTGCTTTTCCATCAACACACACACACACACACACAAATGAAATAAAATAAAATTCACCTGAGAGTCAATTCATGGAGATTAGCTTCTGCCTCACCTTGTTTTTCCCTCGTCCACTGATTCCTGCCCTTCTTTCCTCCTTCCCCTCCCTCCCTCCCTCCCTCCCTCCCTCCCTATTTTCCAAAGGTATCAAGTATCTATGGGTGAGGCACAATTCCGGGAGGAACATGGACAATAAAGCAAGAGTAGTTCCTGTCTTCATGGAGTTTACATCCTACTGGGGAAACCCCATGAAAAATAGCAACTAAACAAGTCTACATGCATTAAACATTATATGTTGTGGTGGGCATTGTGAAAACTATCAAAAAAGCTAAGAGAGTGTATCCTGAAGAAAATCTTTAGATGGAATAATAACCTTCTCCCTTACTTTTCATCCTCCTCACCCCTGACTATGTTTCTTTTATTCTACAAAACTTAACTAGCATCTGACAGAGAAGGTGTATTTAATGTCTGTCCTTTAGGCTTGAATGCAAGCTTCATGAGAAGGAAGACTGCTGTGCAATGTGGGCCTGGCCCCACTGCAGATTCGTAATACATGTTTAATGAAGGTCCTTATGCTCCCAAGGTGTGAGTGAATGTAAAGCTGGGGGTGAGAGGTGCTATCTGTGAAAAGAGGTGGCACCGGGCTCCAGGTAGTGGCCACAGACTATGCAGGGTATCTAGACTGGGAGGAGGTCTGAAAAGGCGTGCAGAGAGACTGAGGCAGGTTGAGAAGGAAGGCAGCAGCATAAGGTGAAGTTTGGAAGAGAGGCAGAAACATTGACATGAAAGGCCTGATAGACTCTGGTCAGGGCTTTTTGTTTCCTTCAAATGGCGATGAACAGCCACTGGGGGGTCTGTTGTGACAGGACACCAGGATATGTCTCGCTGAATTCCTAGAGTATATCTAAAATATTGGGGTGAGGTGGACTAGTGAGAATCCACATGGTGAATATATGGTGTTAACCCCTGACTTTGTCCTCCCTCTCTGACCCATCCTCATCCTGTTGAGTGTGAAGGACAAGACTTCTTCCTAAGTCCTTGTTTTAGGACCCTAAAATTATCAGGCAGTACACATGCAATGGCATTCCTCGAGTTATCATGATTCCTAATGTCCTGACGTCCCGTCTATAGTGGTTGACATAGATGGGAAATTTACTCCTGAAACACAGGTCAGAGCTGCCATTTTAAGGACAACCTTAGGTCTAATGGTGTAGCAGTTATGAGGCGGGCTGCTATCCACATGTCAGCAGTTAGAAAGCACTAGCAGTTCTGAGGGATAAAGACTGGGTTTTCTACTTCAATCAGCAGCAGTTGCTGCCTCAGAAAACCAAAATGGGAGTAGGGGTAACAAGGGAATACTTTGAGTCAGCATTCACTTCATGGCTGTGAGTGGGTTTTTGTTTTGTTTTTAGGTCTGACACAGAGTTGAATTCTTGGGGGAATATAATTTATTTTTATGACCTCACATGTAAAGAAGAACAGTGGCTATTTCTTAAACAGCCCTCTTGGGCCTGATGATTTGGAATTTTTCACTGCATCTTCTTCTTTTCAGACCTTTCTGTGGTAGTTACATAATCTAGTGCCAACATGAGACTATTAAGAGTCAAGGAGTGGAGGTTAGCCTGCCAATCAGCTTACAGCTTGATGACTTCATTTGGAGGTGCTATGGAGATAAATAGTTCTTTAGAGGTGGATCACACACACTCTGCTTGGTATTATTCATGGCAAGATACATGGAGCTACACTAGAGCCCGGGAGCTGGAGGAACCACATGGAGACCCAAGTCAGTGCTGAGATGCTTCCACTGCCAATGAATCCACAAGACTTTCCACCGACTGACCTGTGACCTTCCTGTATTCGGCATCATTGCAAATGTTGTGTGAGTCTGAAGAAGAATTTATAGGTTAGTATCAAACTTGTGATCTAAAATTGAACTTGTGAACTTGATCTGGACTGGACTGGGCTAGGATACTTGTCTTGAGATACAATTGCTCTTGTATTTAAAGCTGTTTCTTGTATACATGTGTGTCTATGAATTTGTTTTATGAATCAACTCAGATTAGCACACTATCACAAGTCTGGTTTGAGCATCTTATTGTGATGATTTATCTCTGTAAGGCTAATCATGAACAAATTGGCTTTAAAGAAATTTAACCAGAATGGTGAGACTTGAAGTTTGAATCTTTCATTGGGAAAGATCAATTGCTAGACAATGACATCTTGTTCGGTGAGGCAGAGGGTCAGTGAAAACTGGAGGAATTCATAGTGAGATAGATGGGCACAATGGCTAGAAATGGGCTCATCTATACCAATGATCATGAAGATGACACAAGACTAGGCAATCTTTTATTTGTTACACACAAGGTTGTGTGAGTTGGTTGTGCAACATATAACAATGATAAGACCAGTGGAAAAAACTCATAAGAGAGTTTTCCAGAAAACTGGGTCAATGGAAAAAGTCACTGATTCCTAGTCCTTGTCACCCTGCATCCTTTCCTGGAGATGCCTTTCATAGGTCCTCTAATTCCTCCGGCTTTGGTGTCTCCCTGTCAGCAATCTTAGTAACTGACCATAGCTCCCTGTTCACTACTCATGCACAGTCTTTCACGTATAAAAGACTTCTTTCTCGCTACCTATAAGGCCTGGTCCTCTACATGCTTCTTGGACTCCCTTATTTGCCTATCCTCCCCACAATGAATGCCTGCTATTTTGATCTAGCATGTTTCTCCTCTCCTCACTTATTTCATTAGCTAGCCCCAAAGTCATAGGACAACCCATTTCCCTTTGTCTGGTCCTCATCATTGAAAGTGCCTAGGAACCCATTGATCAGGGAGGTGTGTGATTAAAACAAAGTGCAGCAGAAAGTCTGAGTGGCCATTGGGGACCTGGTAGGCTCAGGAGACTGTAACATGAGGTACACGAGAATTGGTTGTGACTGCTGGTTTTTGGAATCACATGTGTGACTGAGTAGTACTGTACTCTAGCGGTTCTCAGTGGCTGATATTCCAGAAATATATTGGCAGTACTTTCTTTGGAAATAACTTCTGAACCCTCCAGCCTTTTGTTTAGTAGTGGAACTTATGAACCATGTCAACTCAGGGACTCCTCCTTTCCTTTCTTTTTGGAAGGGATGGGAGAGGTCCTTGTGTTCAAAAGGTTTATTGTGAGCAAATGATCCTGCTACAGAATATACTATTGTAACTGCATTAAATATGCAACTGACTGGCATACATTTAGTAGATTACCTAATTGTTGCTGTGGATGCCTGCCAATTACAAATAGACTACAAACAATCAGGCATTTTTTTCATTCAGCTAAACTAGTTTGTTTCCCTCACTCCACTTTAACACTCCAGTATCTACCATTGGTATTGATGGAATTTCCTGGTAATACTATATTAATATGACATGATTCATAGCCCTTTATACATGATATTATCCCAAAGAGTAATTAGAAGCTAGCAGGAGACTTCGAAAAGTTTGTGAAAAATTCCATGATCTTTAATTCCGTTTTTCTAAGAATATTTTTGAAGCCTCCCTTATACGAATGGAAGAACCAGAAGTATGTTCCACTGTGGTGAAGATGACAGGGAAGATGTGAGCCCTCACTCTCTGGGTCATCTCTCACCCAATCTCTCACCTCATTCTTCTGGAAGACGTAGCACCTTATTAGCCTGTAACCTGGGGAGTGGCTTGGAAAAGATGTGGGCATCCGTGTACCTCTGAGTCCTTAGGACTAGTGGTCTTACAGCAGAAGCCTGGGAACAATGGGGTGGGGTTTAGAGGAGTCCAAATTACATCACAACTCCTACTCCCCCTCTACGCTTGAGTCTCCCAAATGCAGAACAAGTTGATACCAGGGTCAGATTGAGTCTAGCGACGAGAAGAGCACCTCTGACTGGAGAACCTTTTCTTAATTGTGTATTGCCTAAAGGAATACAATATGTTTTTCGTAAATTAGTGGAGAAACAAGCATTAAAGTGGGAAAATATACAGGATCCAGCCTCTGGCTAGCTCATGGGAGAATGTCTTAGGAGGGTTGGGAGCAAGGAGAGGAGATAGGAGGGTGACTGGAGTGAAGACCATCTTTCTGATTTGCCAGGGGACCTTGTGGTCCTGCCTATTACGGAAAGATTCATCTTCTGGGGAGTCTTTTCTGCATTGGTGTTTCACACTTATTCCTCTGGGAATGGAGTTTTCTCTACTTGTTTCCTGCCATTGAACTTCCAGCAATTGGCTTGCCAAGAACAAGGGGTTACATGATCCTGGATAGCAATCAGACAATTGCTTAGCAGCTAACAGAATAAGCTGCTTACTTTAGGAGCGGGCACAGCACTGGGACTTTATCTTCTCTTCGGTGGCTGACCTGTGAACCTGGTCTTTTCTTCCCAGTCATTGAACCTTGGTACAGCTGCAGAGAAGGCCACAGCAACACAGGAAAAGACGAGCAATCTGCACGTGGTAGAGATGAGAGTCCTGGATGCAAAACTGCTTCAGGATCGGCCAAAATGGGCAGCCGCTTATGGTTGTTGTGGTAACGAGCAAACTGTTCCTCTTCCAAAGTTTGCTGGTTTGGGGACAGGAGATTTGCAAATTTCATAGAGTTCTCTTCTACTTATTTCAAAGTTGTCAACAGCAATGCATTAGAAACGAGTTACTCGTCACCTGCAGCTTATCTGCGCTCTCTCGGTGCTGCTGACTCTCTCGGGCCCCCTCTCTGCCATGGCTGGTGGGTGGGCGTACTGCCCCCCGTGACCTCTCTCATGGCCTGAGGAGGTTTGTGTGAGCCACAGGAGTGTGGGAAGGAGCAGACCAGAACTTTGCGTGGAGCTGTAACTCTTATTCCCTCCCCTCAATTCCATTAAAAGAGAGAGAACAGTATTTGCCCTACCTTCTTCGCAGGATTTTGTGAAGCTGAGTATGAGGTTAGAAGCGAATGTGATTTGAAAGTGTTTCATGCAGTAGACACCACCTTAACCTTTATAATCTTTGCATAAGGTGTTCCTTGCCAAACACAAAGCCCTCCATTAATCGAATGGAGTGGCTGCCTCAGGGTTAAGAAAGACCTGGGGCCACATCCGAGCTCAGCTGGCAATGGCGGCAGTGATTTCTTGGTGTTTGTAATACATATGTGCAGGAGGGAAAAATAAAGTCACAAGTGCCATGTATTTACCATCATGATCCTGGATGCTGCCCTGTGGCCCCTTGCTGCTGCCTTAAGGGTCGGGCACTCTTAGCTGCACCGTCGCTTGTGTTTATTGCTGGTCTGCCAGATGGCTTTCTGGGAAAGAACTCCCAACATCATCACTGGTCCAGCCCAAAATACACATTTTGATTTTCTATTGATAAAAGTGATGTGCGTTTTTGAGTGTGGTCATGTGGAAACCAAAGTAAGAAAAAGGGAGTGTATACACATATATTGTATGTGAACATATGGACACTTGTACATAAATAAGATTTTAAAACAAAATCAGCATCTCCTTTTAAAAGGTTATTTTGGATGGCTTTAGAATCTTGCATCGTCTAGGTGTGAGCTCAGGAAGAACCATCGTTGTGTGTACTTTGTGTATTCCTGCAGGTCGATTTCCAAAGTGGACTCACCAGGGACTGTGGCCCTTTACAGGAGTCAGGGGTGCTGGCGGTGAGGGTTGGGCTGCTAATCACAAGGTCAAGCCCATCAGCGGTTCCTCAGAAGAATGAAGTTGCCTTCTCCTTAATACTTTTTTTTAATGCACACCTATGTTTATTGCAGCAATTTCCATAATAGCCAACATTTGGAAACAATAGCTCTGACGATAGAAGAATGGATAAAACAAACCTACCATTCTTACACAATGGAAAGTTACACGTCAACAAAAACCACTAAGGCTCTGTTAAGCACCATAGGGGAGCCAGGAGGGGCAGGAATAGGCTGGGAACAAGACGTTATGGAGCAAGAACCACTGGGAAAACAAAAAAAGAACCACGTTTATGAGGATTCTACTGGATGCTATGACTGATCTCACTTGATGCGATGGGCTGTGCAGCCACACAGAAAATAGTTATCTTTAAAGCCACAATAAATAAATACACAAAGTTAAGCAAAAAACAAAAAACAAAGAAGAGTGAAGACTCACAGCCTTGCAGATCCTCCAGATCCATCGCCCACCAGATCTGAAACTGATCAGAGTGGCCAGCAAAGGAGGAAGAGAGGATTTGAAGTGGACTCAGTTTCTTTAGGAACATTGAGTTCATATGTCCCTAAACAAGACTCAAAATATGCCTAGGGTTTTCTTAGGCGCCCTGGTGGCCTTGCAGTTCAAAACCACTGAGGTGTCTCTCGAGAAAGATGGAACTCTCGACCCCCTTAATGAAAATGCCGATTAGAATCCAAATCAACTAGACAGCAGTGAGTGAGTGAGTTTTCTTGTCTATGATTTTTGTAACCATGAATGTGAAAATGAAGCCTTGGCTTTCTATTTTTCTTAAAGTTTTTTCTTAATAGTTTTATTGATATAACTTACACATCATCCTTCCATAGTTCAGCCATGTGAAAATGGGCTGTAAAATCATCACTACCATCAGTTCTAGGACATTGTCTTCCTTCTTGTCTTCATTATGAGCTACCCACTTCCCTCTGACCTCCCTTCCCATATCCCAATAAGTCAGTCATCTAGTTGCCGTCTTTCTAGATTTATCTATTATGAATGTCATAGATTGGAAGACATATCTCAAACAACAAAACAAACAGATAAGTAAGTAGTAATAAACCAAAGGAAAACACCTCGACTGAGAGGGAAGCAGGAAATATGAAATTTTAAATGGGTCAATATGGAGACCAAATGATCAGGTATTATCTTTTAACCCAATTACATCTGCCATATTGAGTTTGCAATATTCTCTGTCTGATATCAAGGATATACACATTCCTCAACTATGGTCAGAAGAAATTCACCAGAAGCTTCACTCATGTTGGGACCCTTCAAATGGATTTTGGGCTTCCACTGTCATCAATAGTCTTCTTAAAACGGAGTATTCACAATTTATGCTCTGATACCATTCCCTCTTTAGGGTTTTATTCTTTATCCTCTTTGGGGCACATAGGTTGGTGTGCTTCCATGTGGACTTAGTTGATGCCTCACTTAGATAGATGCTTGTTTGAAGACAAGCCTTTAAGACCCCAGACTTTATTCTTTTTGATAGTTGGGCAGGAGAAAGCATCTAGCAGGGCCATGTCATAAGGACTAATTGTTCTTAGATTAGAGCTAGATTTCAGTGCAAGGTGTTAAACCATAACATATCTATGGTTTATATACTTTTGTTGATCAATTTAAATATCTCATTATCATTTTATAACAGGGAACATTATCAATCATTTGCCTGGGGCAAGTGTTGTTGTTAGGTACCATGAAGTCAGTTCTGACCCATAGTGACATTTTGCCCAATAGAATGAAGCCCTGCTCACTCCTGCACCATCTTCACAATTGATCCTAGTCTTGAGCTCATTATTGCAGTCACAATGGCGATCCATGATGCCCTTCCTCTTGCTTGCTGCTGCTCCATTTTGCCGAATATGATGTCCTTCTGTAGGGACCGGTATCTCCTGACAATATGTCCAGAGTATGTAAGATGAAGTTTCACTATCCTTGCCTCTAAGGAAAACTCAAGTCCTATTTCTTCCAAGACATTATCAGTTCATCCTTTTAGTAGTCCATGGTACTCTCAACATTCTTTTCCAGCACCACGGTGCAAATGCTTTGATTCTCCTTCAGTCTTTCTTATTCAGAGTTCAACTCTCACCTGCATGTGTGAGGCCATTGAAAGCACCATGGCTTAGTTCAGGCAACTCTTTACCCTCAAAATAGCCTCCCTGCTTTTCAATACTCTAAAGAGGTCTTATGCAGCAGATTTACCTAGTGCAGTACAGCTTCTGATCGCTTGACTGCTGCTTCCAAGAGCAATGATGTGGATTCAAGCACGATGAAAGTCCTTGACAATATCAATCTTTTCTACGTTGATTATGATGCTACCTATTGGTTCAGTTGCGAGGATCTTGGTCTTCCTTACCTTGAGTTGTAAACCATACTGAAAGCCTCAATGTTTGATCTTCAGCTTCAATTCCTCCACCCTTTCAGCAAGCAGGGTTGTATCACCTGTATAACTCAGGCCATTACAGCCTTCCCACAATCCTTATGTCACAATATTCTTCATATAAGTCAGCTTCTCTGATGATTTGCTTGGCATACAGATTGAATAAGAGTGATGAGAAAATACAACACTGATGCACACCTTTCCTGGTTTTAAACGCTTGTGTTCACACAACTGCCTTCTGATCCATGTACAAGTTCCACTTAAGCACAATGTTCTGGAAGTCCCATTCTTCTCAAGGTTAGTCATAGTTTGTTATGATCCTTACAGTTGAATGCCTTTGCATAGTCAATAAAACACAAGAACATATTTCTGGTATGCTCTGCTTTGAGCTAAGATGCATCTGACATCAGCAATCAGACTCCTTTTTCCATGTCCTTTTCTGAATCCAGAATGAACCTCTGGCAGCTCCCTGTCAATGTGCTATGCGCAACTTTTGTTGGGTGATCTTCATGTGATATCAATGGCATTGTTCTACAGCTTGATCATTCTGTTGGGTCACCTTTCTTTGGAATAGGTACACATATGGATCTCTTCCAGTCAGTTGGCCAAGTAGCTGTCTTCCAAACTTCCTGGCATAGAGTGCTTCCAGTGCTGCATTAGCTTGTGGAAACAGTTCCTTGGGTATTTCATCAATTCCTAGAGTCTGTTTTTGCCTAATGCTTTCAGTGCAACTTGAACTTGTGACTTCAGCAACATTGGTTCTTGTTCATATCCTACTTCCTGAAATTGTATAATGTTGACTAGCTCATTTTGGTCCAGTGACTTAGTATATTTTTTCCATCTTCTTTGATTTTTTCCTACATCATTCAATATTTTTCCCATACAACCTTTCAATATTTCAATTTGAGACTTGAATTTTTTTGAGCACTTTCAGTTTCAGATATGCAAGCTAGTTTTTTTCTTTTTGGTTTCTCTAACTCTGAATCTTTACACATTCATTATAATATTTGACTTTTTCTTCTTGACCTATCTTTGAAAATTCCTGTTCAGCCCTTTGACTTTATCCTTTGTTCCACTTGGTTTAGCTGCTCTATTGTTAATAGCAAATTTCAGAATCTCTTCTGACATCCACTGTGATCTTCTCTTTCTTTTCTTTTTAAAAAATCATTTTATTGGGGGCTCATACAACTGTTATCAAAATGCATATATCAATTGAATCAGGCATGTTTGTACATATGTTGCCTTCATTCTCTTCTAGACATCTACTTTCTATTGAGACCTTGGTATTAACTCTTTCTCCCCCACCCTCACAACCCCTGATAGATTGTACATTGTCATTATATTCATCTTTCACACCAACCACTGTCTCCTTTCCCCCATTTAACCCTTATGTTTCTTCCCACTGTGAATATCATGTCTTCTGTTCTTAGTGTTCAATGCATAAAATCTGTTCTTGAGATGTGCTTAAAATTCAGGTGGGATATACTCAAGGTGATATTTTGGTTTTCATGGACTCGTTTTAATTTTCTCCAACTTTATTCTGAATTTACATATGAGCAGTGGAGGCTCTGTTCTACAGTCAGCCCCTCGTCTTGTTTTAGCTACTGATATTGAGTTTCTCCATTGTCTCTCCCCACAGATGTAGTCCTTTTGATTTCTGTGTATTCCATCTGGAGAAGTTCATGTGTACAGTTGCCTTTTGCACTGTTGAAAAAAAAATAGTTGTGGTGACCAAGTCACTGATTTTGCGAAATTTTATCATGGGATCTCCAGCTGCATTTCTATCACCAAGTCTATATTTCTTAATTACCATTCCTTCCTCTTTGTTTCCAACTTTTGCATTTCAATCGACAGTAATTATCAATGCATCTTGATTTCCTGTTTGATCAATTTCCAACTGAAGTCTTGGCATAATTCTTCAGTTTCTTCCTCACTAGCTTTGTTGGTTGATGCATAAAGCTGAATAATGGTTGCATTGACTTTATTTCTCAGTAGACAGATAGATGATATAATCCCATTACAGATAGCAGTATACTTCAAGATAGATTTTACATCGTCATTTTTTTTTTCACCATGAACGCCACTCCATTCCTCTTTGGGCATAAGATTATTCTACTGATTTTATCATTCATTTATTTAAAGATTTAGAAAGCTTATTTCTGAACAACAGTCCACAAATTGTAGTACAGATCACAACAAAAATTTGTACAGATCATACTCCTAAATGATTGAGTACTATTTATATTGATAATGGGGGTGGTGATAGGGAAAACATCCAATAACGTCTATTCACAAAGGTAGGACCATGCCAATCAGAATAATACATGCCATAATAAAGAATAAGTAAAGTAATTCCCTCTGTAGTGTCATAGTAAATATATAGAGACCCAGGGACACCTTTCTTTGAGCACCCTCAAGGCAAGGGATCTCAAACAAAGGGAAATGGCAGCCAATTTCATTGCCTTGGGGTGGCAGTTAGCTCTTTCTTCTCACATTAGGAATTTTCAGCCTTAATCCAGGGATTACAGGTAAAGCCCATTTCCTTTAGTGAGGTTTTCACATTGAGTCCTTCTGGTGTGGCCTATGAAGAATGTTTTCTCCTTGAAGGCAGAGTCTAAAGTCACAGTAGTTTATAGCACACTGCTTGGGTCACTTCCTCTTAAAACTTACAGTCTCAGGAAATCTATGCAGGGTCTATATGAGTGGGAAATGACTCAATGATCTTGACATTTAGTGCCATTGTTAAGGTTTTTGATACATGTTGTCAAATTGCCTTTCAGAAAGTTTATACCAAGGTCGTACATTTAACCAGCAATCAACGGAAACAAGTATTACCAAACTAATCATAACACACCCACCCACACATGCACACACACACACAAACTTCAAAATGGAATGAAAAAATAATTATTTCCCCAAGACTATTAAAATCATATATATGCATATACATATGCCCTTGATTAGTAGAGATTGAGCACAAGGCTTCTTGTATACACTCTGGATGGTAGAAAAATTGACCCATGTACCCAAATTTCTGAAATATGAATAAAAAATCACGCAAGGCAGCCATGCAGGAGAAGAGGGCTGAGTTGGATATGAAAGCTGGTTCCTAGCCACTTTCTCCTGTGAGAGGTGGAGTAGATCTTCACCAGCAGGAGGGAGGGTAGTGTGGTTCCCACAATTCACAGTGCCTCCGCCCTTCTAGGCCTGACTTCCTGTGGGCCCAGTCTGGGAAAGGGCGTGGTCACAGAGAAGCAGAAGGCACAAGTTTCTGTCAGAAGCTCCACAGCCACCACCCAGATCCTATTGCTGGATGAGTTTCTGTAACTCCTGAACAGCCCCAATTGCACAACTCAACGGCAAGCTGGAGACAGAAGCACTCAGACTGGCCACCTTATGATCAGTGCCCTTTCCTCACTGGGTGGGGTTATTTCATTGGTGACAGGCCTAGTCCCTAAGTCTGAGACCATAAGAATCCATGGCCTTGACAGGTCCTATTATATCAGAAAGACTGTGTGTGTGTGTGTGTGTGTGTGTGTGTTGGGAAAGTGCACCTGCAAAAGACAATTGCGCTATACTATTATACTATAGATGTGGAAACTGTTGATACTGAGGTGATAGGAATTTTAATGTATGGGATAACCAGATAAACTCCAAATGGGGATAGTGACAATCTTGTGTGCATTATTTCTCATATCAGAGCCATGTCAATTGGAAGAAGAAAGTTCAGGGGGAAGAAACCCAAAAGCAACGTTAAAGCATGGAGTAGGGGAGGGAGGAAGGGAGAACTTACCACAACCTTTTGTTTTCTGGGTGGCACAGGCACTTTCAATATTTTTTTAATCATCAACCAAGAAAGAATTCTTCAGTGAGACCGTGTAAGTTAGCCCATGGCTCCCAACCTAAAGAAAATCATTCTGTGAGATTAAAAAATTTTAGTGAAAGCTTTTCAACAGAAATAGTGTCAATATTCCATTTCAGGCATTTTAATTTATTAAATTATAAAAGAATACATTGTAAATAAGTCAAACAATACAGAAGTATGTAATATTAGATTTCTCTTCTTCAATCTTCACTCTACTCTGTGCAAGTTTGGAATCTATTTTCCACAGGGATTTGAATTGGTTTGAGTTGATTCAGTCAGGGACAATGAAGCACAACTATAATTGACCTGAATTTTGGGACTTTAGAAATAGGAACTGAGAAAATATAGGTGGAGCCCTGTATTGAGAGTCTAGAAAGAGGCATCACGAGTCCTCTCAGGAGCCTGCTGTGTGATGTTAGATTATTCTTGGCACTGTGGAGGCACATCCAAAATGGCGAGTCAGTCACCATTCTTGATTTGGGCACCATTGTCTTCCATGCCATTGATTGAAAGACTTTGATTGCTATTCAGTCCTTATTTTCTAGAAGCGGTATGACATTTCTGGAAGAACTATGATCTATAATTGTTTCCATATTGACTGGTGCTTCAGTTTACCCACTGTGTTGGGTTTGCCTCCCTAAAGATGCAAAACCAGTGACTGTGTGTGTGTGTGTGTGTGTGTAGAGAGAGAGAAAGAGAGGGGGGAGGGAAAGAGAGACTTATATCAAGAAATGGCTCATACAGTTGTAGAAGTGAGTAAGCCCAGCCTGGAGATGGTTCCTGACTCACATACCTGCAGGGATTGATAAGTAGCAAGCAGTAAAACAACAAACTGGTGGATGCCAAGTTGAATGAATCCTAGATGGGTAGAAGGAATCCCATATCGGCAGCCTCCTGATAGCTCTTGGAATTGGCAGGTTATATAACAGAAGACAATGAACCAAATGCAAGGTTCATATCCACAGATATGTGCTACTTTCTGAACATTGTCCATCTATATCAACAGTATACCACACTGTAATGAAAGCTCCCTCCATTGTATTGAGATTGTGACCAGATTAAGGAAACGGCACTCCATCCTATCTCCCCCCAAAATGCTTGGCTGCTTCAGAGAAGATCTCATCTTAAAGGTGACTACACTAGGTTAGATCACATCATGGGAGAATCCTGGTGCACTCAAATTGATGTTAACCTAACTATCACACCTACATTTAAAATCCAGGTCTATTTTTGGATAGCTGCACCAGCTTTGACTGAATTGGGCTGGATTTGTTTAAAGTCCTGATCTTTCAGAGCTTTAATTATTTAATATAAAACATTTATATAAGGACCATCAATTGTCTGATAATTTGTCATACAGCCATGGATTTTGTTTTGTAGTGATACTAGAGTTATATCATGGGTATTTCAAAAACAAGCATGGTCATTCATGATACACTGGTTTCAGTACAGTGTTCAGATTAAAACACCCTGTGAAGAATGATCAGGTCATTACTTCTTAAACAATTGGCCAATGAAAATTGTATGAACAACAAGGAAACATTGTCGAATATAGTTCTGGAAGATGGCCCCTCAGTTTGGAAGGTGTTCAAAAGACTACTGGGAAAGAGCTGAATCCTTGTAGTGGAGTCAACTTTAACAGTATGGTTGGAGTAAAGCTTTCAGGGTCCTCATTTACTGATGTGACACGCTTTGCAATGGGAAGAAATGGCTGCATATCCATTAATAATTGAATGTGAAATGTATGTTATATAAATCTCAGAATATTAAAAGCTGTCAAAACTGAAATTGAATGTTTGAAGATTGATACCCTAGGTATTAATGAGCTGAATTTGACAGGTATTGGCTTTTTGTAAAATAGGCAATCATACAGTCTCCTAATATAGCTGAATGGTGGTGTCTAATTTATTAGCAAAAAGGACATTTCAAGATCTTCTCAGAATTACGCTGTCAGTGATAGGATAATATCCACACACCTAGCAGTAAGACCAGTTAATACTGCTACTACTCAAATATAGACTCCAGCCACTCATGACTAAGATGAAGAAATTAAAAATGTGTATCAACTTCTGCAGCCAGAAATTGATCAAACATGAAATTCAGATGCATTGATAATTTTTGGTAAATGAAATATTAGACTTGGAAACAAAGATGAGGAATTGGTCTTTGGAAATTATATCCTTGGAGAAAGAAGTAATTCTAGAGATCACATAGTACAATTTTACAAGCTAACAATTTATTCATTGCAAATAACTTTTCCAACAACAGAAATGACGACAATACCCTTGGACCTCACTGGATGGACTGTATCTGTGGAAAAAGACTGAAGAATCTCAATATCGTTAGTCAGAATAAAGTTAGGAATCTGCTTTGAGAAAAGACTATCAATTGCTAATTTGCAAATTCCAGTTGAAGCTAAAGAAAAGCACAAGAAATACATTAGCACTAAGTATTGCTTTAAGCTTAACTACCAGCATTTAGAGACCATTTCAATGTTAGGTTTATACGTTGAACAGAATGACTGAAGACCAGATGAGCTGTGGGATGACATCAAGAAAATTATGCATAAAGAAAGCAAATGGTCATTAAAGAGTCAAGAAAGAAAGACAGGAACAAAACAGATGTCAGAAGAAACTCTGAATCTTTAATATAGAGTAACTAAAGTAAATGGTGAAAATGATGAAATAAAAGAGCTGTACAAAATATTTCAAAGGGAGCTTGAAAGACAAAGTAAAGTGTTGTAAGAAAATATGAAAAGACCTGGAGTTAGGAAATTAACGTGGTGAACATGCTTCTCAAGTTGAGCAACTTAAAGAAAAAAAAATCAAGCCTGAGTTGAAATATTGAAGGATTTTATGGACAAAATATTGAACTATGCAAGAAGCTGAAAGGAATGCACAGAGTTACTATGCCCAGAAAAAGTGGTCCATGTTCAATTATTTCAGGAGGCAGCATATGACGAAAACTGATGGCATTTAAAGAAGTTCAATGTAAACTAAAGTCATTGGCACCAAAACTCAAGGCTACAGAAATCAACAGGATACCAGTAGAGATGTTTAAACAAACAGATGCATTGCACTCAGTTGCTTATACCAAGAAATTTGGCAGACAACTACCTGACAAACTGACTGGAAGAGATCCTTATGTGTGTCCATTCCAAAGAAAGGTGACCCAACAGAAGATGGGAATTATTGATTAGTATCATTAACTTCACATACAAGTAAAACTTTGCTGAAGATAATCCAAAATGGTTGTATCTGAACTTCAATAGGGAGCTGTCAGAAATTCAAGGTAGATTTAGAAAAGGACATGGCATGAGGACTATCATTCTGACATCACTGCTGATGTCAGATGGATCCTGGCTGAAAATTGAGAAAACAAGAAGATGTTTTATTTACTACATGATTAGTTGTCTCTGTGTGTCATTGCCAGATATGAATAACATTTTGAACAATAGAATTTCCAGTATTATGCACAAGCAGAACCTGAATAAATATTAAGAGCCAATCTTTGAAAGAAAACCAAGGAATACTCCGTGATTTAAAATCAGAAAAGCTGGTGCAAGGGTTGTATACTTTCATCTACTTACTCAATCTGGTTGCTGAACAAGTAATCTGAAAAACTGTACAGTATGAAGAAGAAGACCACTTCAGGATTGGAGGAAAGCTTGTCAACAATCTGTGATATGCAGATAACACAACCATGCTTGGTGAAGAGGACTTGAAGGAGTTGCTGATGAAAATCACAGACTGCACTCTTCAGTATGAATTGCAACTCAATGTAGAGGAACCTAAACACTCACAAGTGAACCCACAAACAACATCATGGTAAGCAGAAATTTAAGTTGTTAAGGATTTCATTTCACTTAGCTTCACAGTTAAAGTTTATAGAAGCAGCAGTCAAGATAAGTTCCTTAGAAGAAAGGATGTGGAGGCCCTGTGTCATCCAGTTATGGCTTTTAATCAGGAGGAACCAGTCTTGAAAAAAAAGCCACATTAGACTTGGTAGAGTATCATTGAAATAGAGGAAGATCCTCAAGGAGGGATGACACATGACTGGAACAATTGGCTCAAGTATTGGGGATGGCTCAAGATCTGTCAATGTTTCATTCCCTTATTCACAGAGTCCCTATGTGTTGGAATCAAATTAATGGACTCTATCGTATTATTGACGGATGCAGGAAAGTTATTTAATGATCCAGGAAACATCAAAAGAAGGTAGAAAGAATACAGAGTCACTGTACTAAAAAGAACTAGTGGACATTCAATCACTTCAAGAAGTGACATATGAGAAACAACCTATGGTATTAAAGGAAGAAGTTCAAAATGCAATGAAAGCATTAGCCAAAAAACAAGGCTCCAGGGATTAGATTCACATTAAAATGTGGCAACAAGCTGATGAAGCACTGGAAACACTTACTTGTCTATGCCAAGAAATTTGGCAGACAGCTATTTGGACAGCTCACTGGAAGAAATCCATATTTGTGTCCATTTCAAAGAAAGGTGCCCCAACAGAATGGTCAAACTAGAGAACAACATCAGTAAAGTCACAAGTAATTAAATTTTTGCTAGAGATAATCCAATTCTGGTGGCAGCAGTACATTGACAGGGAGCTGTCAAAGATTTGGGCATGATCAGAAGAGAACATGGAACAAGGGTATTAGACAGATAGATATAGCTTGTCTGAAAGCTCAGAGACATCAGAACGATGTGCACTTGTGTTTTATGTGCTATTCAAAAGCATTTAACTGTGTTGATCAGAACATCCAAAGCCTTGAGAAGAACAGGAATACTAGTACACTTCATTGTGCACATGAGGAGCCTGTACATGGATCAAGAAACATTTGTGCATACAGAAAGCGTTTTAAACCATGCTTTAAAATCAGGAAAAATGTGTGTAATGGTTGTGTCCTCTCACCATACTCAATTTGCATGCGGAGCCAATCATTAGAGAAGATAGATCATGTGAAGAAGAATTTGGCAGCAGGATTGGAGGAAGTCCTATTAACTACCAGAAATATGTAAATTGTGCAACACAGCTTGCTAAAAGTAAGGAAGCCGGGAAGCACTTGCTGGTGAAGATCAAGGGTTCCAGCATTCATTATGGACTATAATTCCATATCATGAAAGCCAAATGCTGAGAACTGAACTAATAACCAGCACCAATGAGAACAACAGAGAAGAGACTGAAGTGCTGTCCCGCTTGTAGCCACAATCAATGCCCATGGAAGCGGCAGTCAAGAGAACAAATGACACATTGTTTGGGGGTAAATCTGCTGCACAAGAGCTCTTCAGAGGATCTGTAAGCATCCCCAATAACATGATTTATTAATAAAGAAAGAATTATTCGAAGGTTGAAAAGCAAGGTTGGGACTTAAAGAACTAAGGTGCACCTGACCTGAGCCATTTGGTATTTTCAATCACCTCAGAGGCACGTGAAAGTTGGACATCGCATAAGGAAGACCGGAGAAGAATCGATGCACTTGAACTATGGCGCTGGTAAAGAATATTTAAATCACCATGGATGATTAAAAGGATAACCGTATCTGCCTTGGAAGAAGTCTGGTCAGAATGCTCCTTACAGACAAGAAAAAAGAGGTTTCACCTTATGTTCTTTGGGCATCGCGCTTGGGAAGGTCAAGCGGAAGCAAACTGGCGGAAAGCCCTCAGCAAATTGGATTGACGTTGTGGCTGCAACAATGGGATCCGGTAGAGAACAATGTGGGGGGTGGTGCAGAATGAAGCAGTGTGTGGAAACAATGGGATCCAGTAGAACAATGTGGGGGCTGGTGCAGAATGAAGCAGTGTGTGGAGCTGTGGTGCATGGGTCACTGTGAGTTGGCACTGACCAGATCAGACCTGATACAACAAAGGAGCGGGCACATTGACAGCATAGTTGTCACACTGCTTGTTTTAACTGTGTGCTGCTGAGTTGATTTTGACTCAAAATGGCCTCATGTGAGTGAGAAAGCCGGCCTCATGAGGTTTTCTAGGCTGTAATCTTTGCAGGAGCAGATCGTCAGGTATGAATGGAGAACGGCGGGAGCAGGGTGAGCAGAGGAAGCGGTTGATAAGGATCTGCTGGGTCTTATAGACAATTTGAAATATTTGGACTTTCACTTTGAGTGGGATAAACCCTTGGTGGGAGAGTATGAGCAGAGCAGTCAGGTGATCTAATATATGTTTTAACATGATTACCCTGTTTGCATTTAGGGCTAAGGCGAAGATGGGGAGTTGGTGAAGGAGTAGCCGCAGTGTAGAGGCTGGTGAAGAGCTTTGGACCAGTGCACTGCCAGTGAAGAGTGTGAAAATGGTTCGATTCTGGACACATATCCCAGGTAGAAACAAGAGGATTTGCTAAGGGAGTTGATGTGAAGTGTGAGACAAAGAACAAACTCAAGGATGCCTTGTCAAGATGAAGGAATGGGGTATGTCTTGTGAGAGATCTATTTACTAGTCTGTGAACAAAGCAACATGAGAACACAAGTAGCCAGCAGACTGGTGTAAGGATTTGTGGAGGACCCTTGGAACCCCCATTCCTCTACCTCTGGCGCCCCCAATATCATGTGCTCAGCTCCTCTGTGTCTTTCTCCTGAGCCGTGGATATCAAATGAATCCACAGCAATCCTACAGGACAGCACCAGACTGCCCCATAGTTTTCCAGGGCAGTCCTTCTTGACAGCGGCAGACTGACTGGCACATCTTTCCCCTGCGGAAGAGGTGGTCGGTTTGAACTGCTGACTTTCTGTGCAGCGGCTGAGTGCTTTCATGTACCTGCAAGGCTTTGAAGTCAGAAAAGAAAACCTTGGCATCAGACTTGTGGGAGAATTCATGCACACACTTCATTACCTCTCTGTGTGAGTTTACGTGTGTTTTAAAATATCTAAGCCTATGAAAGGTGCCCTAGGAAGAAAGTGGGCTAAGCATTAGTGTGCTACCCAAAAGGCCATTGGTTTGAACCTCCCAGCTTCCCAAGGGCAAAAGATGAGGTAGTCTGTTTCTGTAAAGATTTATATCCTCAGAAAGCTTAACATGCAGTTCTTCCTATCCTAGAGAGACATCATGAGCTGTAATTGGCCTGATGGCAGGGGACCTTGTTTTTTTTGTTTTTAAGCCTATGGAATGGGGTTAAAAACAGTGATGGCAAGATGTTTAAGTTAAAAAGCATAAATGACGCACCTGGCATTGTGTATAGGCGTTTGATAAATGTTAGTTCCCTTTCCCTCTTCATTTCTTCATCTGTCACCTTTTTATGACTGCTGTGTGGATTGTTATATGTACTTGCTATCCAACTAGACAATAAAACCTTATATGTTAGACATCGCATGTTATATGTCTTGACACTTCCCAAATCATCCATCATGGTTCCGTAAGTGTGGTGGAAGATTAATACAGGTTGCCTGATAGACTGATTGATTAATTTCCTAAGAAGGTTAAAGCTGAAGGGCAAGCTGGTCTCCAGAGTTGGGCACACTGCCATGATTCTGCGAGAAGAAAACCCATCTCAGCGTTCACAGAAGAAGGTTATCACTCAGTGCGTCTGAAAGACATGCTGCTGAGCCATGAGGGGGGTGCCAGGCAGTGCTGCCATGTGGGCTACTAACCCCAAGCACCAGCCATGGAAACGCTTACCCCGGCAGATGGTGAGATCCTGACAACCACCCAGGACAATCTTCATTGAGCAAAGCAACTCCTCAGGCCTGTCACTGGCATGTAGATTGATGGATCACACAGCTGTTATCATGTGTTTATGAGGGCAAATAGGAGTAATTGATGGGTCGAGGATCAATAGCAGTGCTATTTTAAAGTGAGCGACAATTTTTTTTCTATGTAAAGAAGGAAGCACTAAGATCTCTCACCTAGTTGCAACAGATGGATTAATTGCCACTTCAGCTGATTCCTGCTCACATGTGTCAGCACAGAATTGTGCCAGAGCGGCTTCCAAAGCTATGACTTCGTAGGAGAGTCAATGACAGGCCTCTCTTCAAAGATGCCTCTGGGTGGGTTCAAACCACCAGCCTTGTGATTGGCTACCACCCCTGGATACCACTCAGGGACTCTGCCATAGATATGAACTAACTGCTAAATGTCTTGGTTTCTATAAATAGCCATAATGCTTACATTCTACTTATTTTTTTTTAAAAAAGGTCATACATACATTAGGTAGCTCACAAGGTACAATGTGATATAACATGGTAGATTCTGGGAGACAACTACTTTGCCACAATATTTTTTGTGCTTTGCCAGAGGGATGCTATGAATCTCTCTCTCTCTCTGTCCATGAGCTCAAGGTGATTTTTAAGAATCCAGACTCTTCCTGTGGATCTACTAAGTCTGTTTGCTTCATCTAGTCTCTCTGGTGGCTAGCCCAGGGGCCAGTCCTCCTCACCTAAACTCCATGGTTCAGTGTTCGGTCACTCAAATTTTATGTTGATTGACTAACTATATTTTAGTCCATAGCCTACTAGGTCTATGTTAGTAATTTTCAAATTGATTTACATGACCTTGATACATCTTTATTATGAATGAGCAGAAGACATACAATTTGACATGTCTGAGAGCAGGCATCTTAATTCATTCTAATTCACTGGCCTAGTAATTTGAAACTACTTGTGCACAAACTCCCAGTTTGAATATCCTCCACTGATTGGAAGAGCTCTCTAGACATGACATAATAGTTTAAATAAACTTTAACCAATAAGAAAAAGAAGTCTGTAGGTGGTGCAAACAGTTAATCTACACTCAGCTGCTTACTGAAACATTGGAGGTTCAAATCCACCCAGAGGTGCCTCAGAAGCTGTTATCATCTGTACTTCATAGATGAGGAAAAGCAGCACAAAAGGAATAGAAACGTTCGCAAAGCGAATGGAACCAAGGAACTGGGGTTGTGGCACAGAATGAGAGCACAGTATACATTACTAATCAATTGTTCAAAGTCATGCCTCATTTTTGACTAGAAATGGAGCATCCCTAGGGATCATCTTTCCTATTTATTTGCAAAATTCAGCTCCAACTGACTTTCTGCCTGTGTCCATACATGAAATCCACCTTCAGAAAAAATGATTCTTTGTCAGCACAATGGTTTTCCGGAGGGTATGTCTTAGTGGTTAAAACCAATTTTAAAAAGGAAGTCCCCAATAATTTCTATCACCAAAATGAGTAATGAGACTCTCAAGTGTCTTTGAGTTGGATCATAGTCATCTGCATGTGCGTACAAGGTCCTTTGAGGAGCTGTGGAGGCACAGTGGTTAAATGCTTAACTGCTAACGGAAACTCGGGCACTTGGAACCAACCCTTCACCTGCTCCTTGGGAGAAAGAGGCTGCCACATGCGTCTGTAGAGATTGTAGCCTTGGGAATCCTATGGGAGAGTTCTACCCTCTTCTACAGAGCCCCTGTCAGAATTGACTCTATAGCAAAGGGCTTGCCATCTCCATGATGCGATGATTAAGTGTTTGGCTGATCGTGAGAAAAAAAAGATGGCAATTTGAATCCATCCAAGCATCTGCATAAGAGACAACTCTGGAGATGTTTTCCTGTAAAGATGGCAATCTAGCAAACTCTATGGGAAACTCTGCTTTGTCATACAATAGCCTTACGAATTAGTTTAAAATCAGCAACAAACATGTATATTTGCTTCTAAAAAACACCTATTCCTGTATTGTCATGTCTCATATGCTTAAGTTAATTATGTTGAGGAGAACCTAGGGGACTTTCCATTACAGTCATGCAGTTATGAAATAGCAGATGCCCTCTTTTTCTTCATATGTTATTATTAGCTCTTTATAATCTGGACAGTCCTCGATAAATCTGTCTTGCCACATCCCTGACTTTCAGCACTTCCCTTTAATGATTTCTCCTCCTCCTACTCAACCATGGCGAGACTTCAGAGAGCCTCAGCAGAAGCCATAAGTTCACTGCCCCATTGTCCTAACCTTTCTTGGGCTTCTTTCATTGCACTCCATAGTTGCCCCTCTTTAGTCATCTGGTAGCAAAGCTGTCATTGAAGAATAACTCAAAACATGTAACTTAAAAAGCAACAGAAATGATAAAAACCCTTCTGTTGAGAATTCTCTTCTTTGTTTACAGAGGAAATCCGTTTTCCATTGTGTTAGTCTGTGTAGACTAGAGAAACAAATTCATGGAGACGTTCATATGTATATAAGGGAGAGGTTTACATACTAGAGCAGCTGAACATTGAGAAAATATGCCCAGCCTAGTCCAGCTCAAGTCCATAAGTCCGATAGTAGCCCATATGTAGCCAACAGCAATCTGTAAAGTCCTCTTCAGACTCATGAAACACATGCAATGATGCTGAATGTAGAAGATCACAGGTCGGTGGGTAAGAATTCTGGTAAATCCAGTGGTGGTGCAAGCATCTCAGCGCTGACAGGGGTCTCCATGTGGCTTCTCCAGGTCCAAAGTTCTGGTTGCATCAGGGTAGCTCTTACAGAGAGTGAGCAGAAAGAGAAAGTGTCTTCCGCCTCCAAGAAGGAAAGTCAGGATTTCCCAGAATTCTTAGGAGAAGGCCATGCCCACACAGAGGCCTCATTGACTATGATCCGATTGACAGGCTAGACTCCATCCCTACATGCTTAATCCTTAAATCGACAACTATATAACTACCACACCATTCAATAATTCATACTTGTTTCATGTCATTGATTGCCATCCCCGTAATATAATAGCACTTACTCAATTCCTCCTTTTATGTGTCATTTCCATTTCTCCTTCCTTCCTGGCCCTACCTACCTTCTGAACTTGTTCTTGGACAAATATTGCTCTTTTAATCGCAATGATCCAGCTTATAAGGAGCTCCTTCCTTCCTAGTCTTGTTTGGATAAAAAATTAAGGCACATGGATGTGTTTAGTCCAAGGCCAGGAGGGTCGCACTCTCTTGGCTTCCACTAGGACCTATTCAACCAGTAAGCCTGTATTGTTTTATTTCTTAGGATTCTGTGTTTTGTTCTACATTTTTCTTCCACTCTGTCCAGGACCTTCTAATGGAATCCCTTTCAGGGCAGATGGCATTGGGAATGAGGCACCATGCGGGTTCTTCTGATTTCAGGGTTGTAGGGCTGAGGCTTGTGCAGTCCCTTAATCCTTTGAGTGAATTATTTCCATACAACTTTCCTTTCCTTCACTCTTATTGACCCTTGGATGGCCACATACAAGTTTAAGACCTCAGTAGGATGTAGGACATTTTCCTCATGACTGAGGAGTGACAAGTAACTGTTAGGAGCAAAGTGAGCGGAGCAGAGAATTCACAATGAAGTATGACTGCTCTAGCGCAATTGTCTCGAGGGCCTGACTCTGAATTTAGGAAGAAGAGCTTAGAACAAAGTTTGAAAAAGAGGGCTCTTTCAGACCAAGTGCTACTCTGCTGCTTCTTCAGATATTATACAAGGGAAACCTTCTTCCAATGTTCAGCAAATGATAATGGCAACATTTATGGATATATGTACTATAATAATACCAGAGACCTAGTTCTCCCCTTGGAGTATGAGAGGGGAATGCTTAGCTATCTAGGTTAATAAATGAGGGGCCTGTTATTTTATAGGTGTGTGTGTGTGTGTGTGTGCGTGTGCGTGTGTGTGTCTAGGGGGAACCAAGCCTCTAGATATGTACATGAGAAGCACAATGAATTTATTCTTCTGGGGAGGACTGACACAGCTGTTGCTCCTGTTATTGTTGGTGTTGTGTCCTGCCTGGTTTGTCTCTTGTTTCAGCATCACAAACTGAAAAGCATATAGAATCTGTATTGTGCTGCGTCTGACAACACTTTTGGCTTATAGGACAACTGGTTCTGACGGTTCCTCTGCTTTCAAAGTTAAATAGTATTGGGGGCACGCCACCTAGTGGCGGCAGCTTTTGGTTTATTGCTTTGCAGAAGAGTGGATCAAACCTATAAATCAAACTTTCCTAGGCTACAAAGCGACCCAAGAGATCATCTGGGTCCTCTACTACCACCCTTTCTTAACATCTGAGAGAGAAAAGACAGCGCAGGCAGTGCAGCCTGTGTGCCAAAGCCCACCAGTTCCAAATTCCCTTGCCCCATGGCGACAGGACTCAGCTACCACCCGCATCCCTCCTAACCTATTGTCATTCACCCTACAAATGCTTAGAGACCGGTCTCCTTCTTAGTCTTAGTCCAGTGTCCTTTTTCTGAAATCTTCCCCCCCTTTCCCCTCATTTGCCTCTTGTTAGCTCCTTACTTTCTCTTCACATCCCCCTTGGCTTCCTGGTATGAAAGTACCACCATTTAATGTGTCTCTATTACCCTAATTTCCTTTTTCTTATTTTAGCTTTTATTTTCTAACATAAGGAGATCCATGCTCCATGAAGCACATAAGAGAAGACAGAAAATCTCTCTTTTGGCTTTCTGAGGAGCATTATGGCGGTTGTGAAGAACAAGTTTTACAAAAGGTGGCAAAAAAGAAGGCAAAAAGAAAATGGTTGATCCATTTTCTAAGACGGGTTGGTATGACATGAAAGCACCAGCTATGCTCAATATAAGCATCAATCACCAGGACTTAAGGATCCAAAATTGCATCTGATGGCCTCAAGAGTCACATATTTGAAGAGAACCTTCCTGAGCTGCAGAATGGCGAAGCTGCATTTAGGAAATAAAGCTAATTACTGAGGATGATCATGGTAAGAATTTCCTGACCAACTTGCATGGTTTGGATCTTACATGTGACACAATGTGTTCCATTGTCAGAAAATGGCAGATGATGACTGAAGCTTACGTTGATGTTGGCTGCCAAAGACTACCTGCTTTGATTGCATGTTGACTTTACTTAAAAACAAACACAGAAAAAAAGACAGTAATTAGATTTGGAAGACTTCTTATGCTCAGTGCCAATGGTCTACCAAATCTGGAAGAAAATGATGGAAATCATGACCTCAGAGCTGCAGACAAATCCCTTGAAAGAAGTGGTTCATGAATGGATTCCAGAAAGGACTGGGAAAGACATATAAAATGCTTGCTAGACAAAATAGATGCATAAGTAAATGTGATAAAGTAAGCTGATGGTGTTTGGCAATAAAAATATATAGCATCTGGGGTCCTAAAGGCTTGAAGTTAAACAAGTGGCCATCTAGCAGGGATGCACCAACGTCCACATGGAAAAAACACCCAAGCCTGTATGATCATGAAATGTCAATGGGATCAGGTATGAGAAGATTAAAAAATAAACAATTGCAGAGATGTAAAGGAGAAGAGTCAGAGTGGAGACCCAAGGTCCACCTGTTGATAATTGAATATTCCCTCACAGAAGGGACACACAGAAGTGATGACTCATCCAGGGAGTTGTGAAGCTCCTCTGAAATCCAGCATTTCTCTAGTTTCTTGACTGCTTCCTTCCTTAACTTTCTTAACTATCATGGCTGCAGTTCAAGAGCACAAATCCTGCTAGACCATGTACATTGAGTTTTCAGCACACCAGGATAGATATATCCGGGTGTAACCCAGGATGGATACATCCCTCAGAAACAGTAATGGGAGTAACAATTCCATGAGGATCTGGGAAGGAGGGTGGTGGGGAGAAAGGAGGAATTGATAGCAATAATGGATATAAAACTCTCCTTCGAGAGGAACAAGTAACATAACTGTGGATGAAGGGATAGCTTGGATGTATAAGATTTGAAACTAAATCACTTATTTTTGGGGGTCTTTTTTGGGGGCAACACTGCCCTCTGGTGGTGGGAGTAGGAGGCCCAACCTTTGCTCCTGTGGAGCCACTGCTGGAATTGAACCTCCATCCCAGTGGGCTACAGTCCAGTGCACAACCACTACACCACCGGGGCTCAGCCGAAACTATATAACTTATTAATGGTTCATGCGTATTGTAGGTGGGGGGAGAAGGAATAAAGAGGAACTGACATAAAGGGGCTCAAGTTGAAATAAAATGGTTGGAAAATATGATGGCAGCATCTTTACAAATTCATCAGATGTGTTTGATTTATGGATTGTTGTAACATTTGCAAGAACCCCCAATAAAAATGATCAATTAAAAAAAGAAAGAGAAGTCTTGCTAATCTATTCATCCTTTCAAGTTGCATTCATCGAAAACGCGAAAATGCTGAAGAAGTCCACGTTTGAATCAGGAAAACTCACGAAGTTTCATGATGAAGGTAGTTCTAAAAGAAGTACTTGCGATGAGACAGGGCTGAAATGAAACAGGATGATAGCTATGAGTCACTGGATGAAGAATCTGTTTAAATGATGACAAGTAAAAGGTTTAATTTGTGGGGGAGGGGAAACAGAAAAGGTCATTCACTCACTCTGTCACAAGCAACCATCCCCAATAGATACCCATTATGAACAATTTAGTCAAATTTCCAACACTTTTCCCTCTTTTTTTGTTTTTTTGTTTGTGCATGTATAAATGTGTGTGTGTAGTTTTTAAAGATAAAATGATATAAGAATTCTTTTTATTAATAATTGAATCATAAGAGTTTTTCATTTTCTACATATTCTTTTGCAATATGGTTTTAGTTATGGGATTCTAGGATGTATCAGAATTTGCTTAATAAAATGCTGCATAATTTGTTAAGTGTTCTAATTCGTAATCATATTCAATTCATACTTGAGTAAGCATTTATTGTGACAATGCTGATAAATGTAAATCATGAAAAATTGACATAAGATTGATGATATCAAGAATTTCATTTGGTGTGCATTCAAAATCCATGGTCATGGAAGCAGTAGTCAAGAAATCAACATATTGCATTGGGCAGCTTTTCTGTATAAGACCTCTTTAAATTGTTGAAGAACAAAGATGCCACTTTGGTGCACCTGACCAAAGCCATGGGTGACATTGCCAATCTCCTCATCTACATGGGGAAGTTAGACAATGGGTAATGAAGACCAAAGAAAAATTGATGCAGTTGATTGAGGTATAGTTGAAGAATAGTGAAGGTATAGTATACTATCAGAACAAACATATCTGTCTGAGAAGTATAGCTAGGATGTTCCTTAGACTTCATCTGAAGTACTTTGGTCATGTTGTCAGGAGAGACCAGTTTCTGGAGAAGGGTAGTATGCGTGGTAAAGCAGATGGTCAGTGTAAAACAGAAAGACCTTCTACAAGATGGTTTAATGCATTGGCTACAACAGCAGGCTCAGACCTAGCAGCAATGGTGCAGATGGCACAGGGCTGAGCAAGGTCTTCTTATGCTGCACACAGGGGTGTTGTGAGTTAGGACTGATTTGATAGCACCTAATTGCACAAAAACAACAGCAACTAATAGCAGCAAGTACAAGGCCATTTTCATATCCATTATCTATGTAACCGTTGCCACAAAATCCACTTGAAGTAGACATGGTGACATCACTCTACAGAAAGGAAAATGAGGTTCTGAGAAATTGTAGGTCCCCCCAGATCACAGTTGGAGGAGTGAAATGCAGGCTGAAGACTTTACTGTTTTGATTTATAGTCCCTTAGGCCTTAACAGACCCTTTAGTGCTGATGAGTGAGCACAAAAATAATGCTTCTAGAACTTTCTTTTTTTTCTAGAACTTTCTTAATGTCTTTAAAATAAGAACAGTGTGAACCTCTCCATAAAGATGGTTAGTGTCCCAAGGTTTCAGAGACAAGATGGAGGGGATTGTGGGGTTATACAGTATGTGGTTTATGAAATATGAGAAGGTGGAAGGAAAACTACTTAGGAACGAGCTCTGAATTTTCATAGTCCCAGAATAATAATTGTTTACTGCTTTATACACAAGGAGCCCTGTGTATAATGTTGGACTGCTAAACACAAGTTTAGCAGTTTGAAACCACTTGCCACCCTGCAGGACAGAAAGGAGGCCCTCTACTCCTGCAGAGATTTAGTCATGGAATCCCAAGGGAGGGGGGAGTGATACTCTCTTATCGGACCACAATGAGACTCAATGGAATTGACTCGATGGTCGTGGGTTTTTGGCTCTAGACATGTTACTGAATTTTATCCTCACAACCACCCTGTGAAGGATCTGTTATCTAATGTCTGTTTTTCAGATGAAGAAAATGAAACTCAAGAGAAGTAAAAGGTCACCACCCTGGCAGGTGGCAGGGCCAGGGCCAGGATGAGAACCCCGTTTGTGGGATTCCAGAGTCTGCCCTCAACAGACTTTCCAACTCTCCATTTATTCTTAAATGTCATACAAAGGTTTGGTATGATAGTGTCACAGGGCCTAGCCTAACTTACAGGGTGCATGGGAGGGATGTCCATCCAGCAGATGATTGAAGAGGAAGGAAGAGAAGGAAGAGAAATAACAGAAGACTATGTGAAATGAAGCCCAGGGAGATGGTTGGAGGGCTAGGGATTTAAAATACTGCCAGTGGCAGTAACCACGGGACAGGTATCTTGGCACACATAGAAGCAAGTCTGGAAAGCAATGTCAAACTGTTGAGAAGTTTCACACCTTTGCCTTTTCAAGAGTCTCTTGTTTGAGAAACAAAGGAGAGGCCTAAGAATACTTTTATTAAAAACAGTCTTTATGCTAGTACATATTCCTAAAATGCCTAGATCCAAATGTTGATCAAGTATTGATCAATGAAACAGTCTTCCAATGGATTGTTTCAGAAGTTCATCTTATAGATGAACTTTGGGGGCATTGTGTTCATTTAGACACCTCTGGTTTTAGATTCTGAATCTCTAAAATATAGTATTCCACTGAGCTGTAAAAATGTTCTACTTCACTGTTGTTAAAAGTAATGAAGAAATACAAAGAACTCAGGGTGGGGTGGCAGAG
>PVJH01014724.1:0-55957 GCA_004026705.1 Nesogale talazaci | reverse complement strand
CCTCGCCTCCAAACCAAACCAATCCCACTGCTGTGGAGTGGGTTCATCTCCCAGTGACCCGGCAGGGCAGAGGAGGCGTTGATCTTTATGGAGGCCGCCTGCCGCCTTGTTCTCGTATGTGGAGGCCGCTGGGTTCCACCCAACGAACTCTCGGGTAGCAGCTGAGCCCTTACCCACAGTATCTGCATGGGCCCTTGGGTTGCAGTGGTTAAACATGGGACTGCTGACCTCAACATCGACGGTTCCAACCCACCAGGCAACCCTTGGCAGATAGAAGTGGTGGTGGCGGCAGGCTGCCCCATGGAGAGGGACTGTCTCTGGAGCCCTGCGGAGCAGGACTCTAAGTCTGATGAGGCCCCATGTCAGGGGGTTCAGGAGCCTTCATTTTCTCCATCCTGCATTTCCCATGTTGGCTTCACCCTTACACCAGTGAAAGAAAAGGGGGGTGGGGATGGTGGTGGAATCAGAATCTAGGCCACTTGAAGTCTCCACTTGACCAACTGATGTCCACTCCTGGATGGATGGGTGGTGAATGGATCACACTGAGGAGCAGTGGGGATGGGATCCCAGCCTCTGACCTGGACCTCATCAGTGTGTGTGTGTGTGTGGGCGGGGGAGATGTCCTTGGGTAGATTTAGCACCGTTGTATCCAGCAGAGTGGGAGCAGGAAGCTGATGGCCTTCAGGACTAGGGCAATGAAAGCCCTCTTGGATACTTGCTCTTGCAGAAGCCAGTCACTATGTAATGTAAGAGGTCCAGCGACCACTTGGCCCCATATTGCAGAGCTCATGCGCAGGCTGCCCCTGACAACCTAGCCTAGCCCATCACCTGTTACAGAGACGACACCATCCCGGATGCCCAGTCCAGGAGACCCAAACCCAAATCCAAGCCCGCTGCTGTCAAGCTGACTCTACCATGGAGGTGCCCTGGATGCAGCACTGCTGTACTCATTCTGGGAGTAGACCACCAAGACTCTCTGCAGAGCTGCTGGACAGGTTTGAACCACTAACCTTTGGGATAGTAGCTGAGCATGAATTGGTTCCACTCTCCTTGTACTTCTCCCACCCGGGAGGGTCTTCTGGTAACTCCAGTGTTATTTCTGTCATAATGACACGGATTCAGATGCTACTGCCACCACTCGGGAGACCCCCAACTGCCCACCTGCGGTACCACAAATGCCCAGCCAGAACACGCAGCTGCTGCCAGACTCTTGGTATCAGCGCAGGACACCACGCACAGAGGAATTAACCAGAACACCTACTGGATGCATGGCTTTGTGAAGCTGGGACCAACCCCACCCCCTCCACCCCCGCTGTGGATCATGAGTGAGCAGGTGGATGGGAGCTCAGTCAGGAAGCACATGTGGGAGTTGGGTGGGTCTAAAGCTGTGTTCTCTGCTACTGCATGGAAACACTCAGTGCCCCACCGCCCGTGAGTAAGTATGTGCAGAGAATTAACACAGGCCAGGCATGTAGTGGGGATCTGACGAATGGCAGCTATTACTAGGATCTCTGTAAATTACTCCGTGGGCTCTTGTATGTCTTTCAGGTAGAGGGGTGTGTGTGTTCCTGATGAAATATGGGTATCTTTGTCTACCTTCCTGGGTGAGCAAAGACTAGCTCTTTTTCTTTCAAATCTAAAGAACCCCAGAACTAGGTCTTTCTAAGGCCTGTGCCCCTTACACACACCCCACTGCTGGACCATGGCCTGCCCTACCCTGTCTCCCTCACTCAACAGAGCCATGTGCTCAGACTGTGCTTGTGTGTTCCTGGCCTCACCCACCTTCCTGTCTCCCTTGGTTTTCTTTCTGACATCCAGATGACCCATTGGGGGTTCTCTGCTGTAACTGGACTGTGCCCCTCAGCCAGCATGGGGATTCAGGAAAGGCCAGTGATCACCACAAGGTCAGAGATTCACATCGGCTGCTCTAAGGGGTGAAGGTGCGGCTGACATATCCAGGGAGACATCCAGCGTCTTCGGAGACCTGTCCCACTCGGCCACTCTGCGCCTCCAGGGTCAGCTTGAGGGGACTGGGTGGTGTGACCTGCCATTATGTGAGGAGGGGCGGATGCTTTGTTAATGAGACCATGCACATAGAGGGTATGTCTTAAGTCAGTGTCTTCTGAGAGTCAACACAAGTGAGGGTACAGAGGCGGGACTGGGGCATGTGTGTCTCAGGCTGGTTTCTTGCGAGAAGAAGAACCAGAAGCACAGACCTATCTACAACAACTGGAGAAAGAAGCTGGAGAGCTCCACAGCCAGGGGCCAGATATTAGGCTGGGGCTGCTCCTGAGTCTTGTGGTGACAAGAGCTGATGAACCCAGGATGGGCAGGAGGACAACAGGCTGTGGCTGTGAAGGTGAATACATGTGAGATCAGCAGGTGAGATGCAGGGTCCAGATCCAGCAAAAAGAAAATGCGCTTTCTTCCCCAAACAGCATCTTGTTAGATTGGAAATAGGCCACACTCTCAAGGAGACCTTATCATAGGGGTTTGCTGGGTTTTAACTGGCAAACTACCGAGAATCCCAGTCTAGACAAACTGACACAAAACCTAACTCTCACCATCACCAAGGGACCAAAGAACAGGGACCTTCCTGCAGAGCCTACAAAGAAGGCGAGTCTTCCTCCAGCAGCTGAGCCGGGAAGAAGTCAGACGTGGAGGCTGCTGGCTGTGCAAGAACACATTTCTGTTACAATAGCACAAGAGATGCAAGGACGTGCTTTTGGAGCTCTGTCATCATAGCTCATTTGTGTCTTGTCACAAAAGGCTTTTTCATATTCGCAGATTGTGGCGACTGGGTCCCCGCCACATGGTAACCCCACATCCAGCAAACAAACTGCTGCCCGCCCTGCAGCAGGCCCTCTGTCGGCTGCAGACTGAACTGCTCAGATCTGCAGGGTTCTCACCAGCTGGTTTGAGGATGCTGACCACCGGCCTTTCTTCCTAGCTCCTCTTAGTCTGGAAGCACCACTGAATGCCGTCCCGTATCCTGCCCCATGCCAGCTTCTGCTCACAGCCGGGTGTGGCTGCATGGCAGGGTCATGGCTGGGAAAGGAGTCGGGGCCTCCTACACAGAAGCAAGGACTCTGCCCCTGGGCCATCTCTGCCACCCCCCTCCAGCTCTCATAATCCACTAAATATCTGTTCTGCAGATGGAGCTGTCTTGTTCTAACCTATCAATTGCTGGAGAAGAAAAACCTTGAGAATGCACACATCCATCGACAAACGTGGAAGAGAACCCAGTGCAGCACCGCTGAAGCATACAACCTTGCTGGCGTTCTTCAATGTTTCCCATCCCCTACTATCATGACCTCGATTCTACCTTACAAATCCTGTAGACCATAGCACGTACATGGGTACAGATCAGAGCTGGACACACAGGGACTCCAGGACGGATCACCCCCTCAGGACCAATAATGAGAGTAGTGTGATACCAGCAGGGTAGGGGGAAGGTGGGAGAGAAAGGGGAAACCGATCACAACAATCGACTTATAAACCACTCCCCGGGGGGGGGGGGGGGAACAAAAAAAGTGGATGAAGGGAGACAGCGGTCGGTGGTCGGTGTAAGACATGAAAAAAAAAACCTTATAAATTGTCAAGGATTCATAAAGGAGGAGGATGGGGGTGAATGAGCTGATACCTAGGGCTCAAGTAGAAAGAAAACATTTTGGAAATGATGATGGCAACATACGTACAGATGTGATTGGCACAATGGATGGATGGATGGATTGTGATAAGGGCTGTAAGAGCTCCCAATAAAATGATTTAAACAGACAAGAGGCGGTGAACCATGACAGTGACTGTGTCATTCTGCCCCATTACACACACTGACCCCAGGCTGGCTGGCAGTAACGGACACGCCACATGTGGAGTACCTGTCCTGACTGTCCTCATAGAAGGTGTTTGCTCCTCTCCTTTTTGTTCCTCCCTCCCTCCAACCATGTCTGGATGGAGACTTGTGACATGAGGGATCTTTTTGAAGACTGCATCTCCCCTGGGTGTGACTGTGATCCCCAGCATTGACTGTCCTGTTCTATTTGTAGGGATCACATGTTCACTATGGCGCACGCAGGCGCCCCCCAGTGTTTCAAAGCAGAACCGCACTCAGGGAGTTTTCAGACGTGGCTCACAGGACCTTTCTTCCAAGGCATGTCTATTAGACTTGAACTTCCCACCTTCTGGTGACAAGGAAAGCATACAAACATCTGTCTGTCTACCTGTGTGGTGTGAGCTCCAACAGGCCCAATTCTGATTCACTCTCAGGTTCCCAGGATGTAGGGGATGGTACAAGGAGCCTTAGTGGTGCAGTGGGTTATGAATTGGGCTGCTAATTGCAAGGTAAGCAGTTCAAACCCACCAGGGGCATCACAGGAGGAATATGAGGCTGTCTGATCCAGTAAAGATTCCCAAGCTCAGAAACACAAAGGGACATATCTTTGCCTACAGAACTGCTTCGAATCAGAACAGACCCAATGGTAATAGGATTGGTTTCTGGCTTAAGGAATTGTATGGTGACACGGTGGATTAGGAATTGGGTTGCAAACAACAAGATTAATGGTTCAAACCCATGAACTGCTGTGAGGGAACAAGACAAGGCTGGCTGCTCCGGTAAAGATCGACAGTTTGGCAAACTCTATGTAAAGTCACTGTGAGTCCAAAAAAAACAACATGGTGGTAGGGTTTTGTGTGTGTGTGTGTGTGTTGTTTAGGGGACTGTATACAGAAGGTACCTGATGGCTATTTGTTGATGCTATGAGTAAATGCATAAATGAATAATGAATGGCTCAAAGCGCCTAACTTATCCCCTGCCCGAGACTGCCCTGCCATGCTCCCAAAACAGCACGGCCCGGACGTGGAATAAACTGCCGTGATGTTGAAGTCACGCAGGCCTCTCCCTGCCACCCGCCAGCATGGCCTGCACAGGCCCAGCGTCAAGCGCTCACTGCCCTTCATATTTCAGTCAGAACGGCGGTACATTTTTGATGGTGTATTTATTTTCTGCCAAGGTACAATAGGCCCCATGAAAAATGGGCAGCCTTGGCTGCTGGACGGCGAGGCAGGCGCGCGCTGATTAATCAGCCTCGGGAGCGCGGCCGCGGTTCCGGCCGGCAGAGGGACACGCTGGTGCAGGCGGAGCGGGAAAGGATCAATTTTCCAGGATCAGGAAGCCGAGGCACATTTTTTAGGCCGAGATGCCCATTCTTTCTCTCCTGGTACTGAGGACAGCCCCACCCCCCACTTTTCATCAATCACCTCTACCTGCCTTTTCTCTGAGATGCCGGGAATGTGAAAAAAGAAAGTTTTGCATTTTTCCTCCCCAATTGGTGGTGGGGTGGGGGTGTTTGGTGATATCTTAGCAGCCCCTCCAGTTCTCAGCAAAAGGAAAGGACAAATAACCCCAAGCCTCGGAGGCCAGTCTCTCAATGGGGCTTTCACCCTCTGACTAGACAGGGACAAACGAAAAACTTCCGATTCCATTTCTGTTTTCAATAAAAATCTTGTTCAACAGCATCATGAATATTCATGCCTTCGGCTTACTTCCAAACGAAAACAAGAGAAGCCAAACGAGACAAGACAAACGACAACAAGTCGCTCGCTCAGCTGTACAAAGGTTTGAAGGACAGGATTTTGTCTGCAGACTTGTGCCTTAGTGAAGGAGGGCCAAAAAGGAAAAGGGAAAAAGAAAAAAAAACCCCAGAATTGAAGCTCAGAGAGTGGCAGCGTCCACACGGGTTTTTCATGGGCTTTAGTCATTTGCTGACTAAGTTGGAAATATTTACCCTATCAATTAACTCCTTAGAGATCAGCATTTGTCTCTACAGTGGGGATTTGGAGGACCTTTCCCCTGGGTAGCAGAGTGGATCTCATAGTGTTTTGCTAACCACCAGGACGACAGGCAGGCTCCCGGCTCCAGTAGAGCTCTCACTGACTGCTGTGCGTCAGTGTCTACTCCACGGCCCAGGGTTTGGATAAGCTTTCTCAACTCCTATTCGGGCATGTTGATTATGGACTGAGCTGTGTTCCTTAAAAACATGTGTGCGAGTCCCAGCCCCAAGCGTCTGGTTTGAAGACGATAAACTGGAGCAGGGTGGGTGCTAACCCAATCCTCACTGTCAGGGGAAGCCCTGGGCTGCTAATGGATTTGTCAGCGGTGTGGTGCCTCAGAAGAAAGCCCTGGCAATCCACTTCCTAGAAAAAGAGCACCACCCCCAGACAGTAGGGTCCTGCCCTGCTTTGCACATGCAGCGTCCTCAGTGGTCAAGGAACAGTCTGGGTGGGCATCCTCCTGAGAGAAGAGAGGAATCAGACGGAGGGGCAGTCTGAGGAGAGGTGGTCCCTAACCGTGCTCCCAGGGACTACCCCAGAGCCTTCAGAGGGGCCTAGGGACCTCTCCCCACCCCCAATAGTTAGAAAACCCAGGGGTTTCCAAGGTGAGGCTGCACATCTCTGTGGGGGCGGATGGCGCCGACTTCCTGCCTCAGAGTGGCTGGTGGGCTTGTCCCCTACCCAGTGCTTGCCCATCGGGACCCCGTGCAGGGGTGGCCACTCGCTCCCTGCCTACTCACAGCCCCCGACAGGGCAAGCACTGCTTCTGAGACAAACCCTTCACAGAGCAGAAAGCACCGGCTTCCTTCTTCTGAGGCAGTTGTGGTTTCGAACTGCTGACCCTGAGGCTGCAGCCCAGTGGGTACCCACGGTGCCAGCAGCTCCTGGAGGAATGGCTGCTCACTGCCATGGGTGCATGCTGTGGGTTTCTGACAGGAGAAGGAAGCCCAGGCTGTCTCCCGGGAGAGCTGTTGGTGGTTTCGAACTGCAGACCATGAGGATTGCAGGCCATCGTGAAACCACTAGGGCTCCTGGAGTCATAATGACAGTGACGTGAATGATAGTCCCTGCCATCAGGCAGAAACCGGCTGTCATCGCTGGTCTGTCCCACAGGGTCTCTGAGGCTGTCCCCTTTGTAGACAGATATAGGCTGCCTCCTCTCTCCCCAAGGGACCTGTGATTAGCAGGCCTACCGCCTCACCCACTGCACCACCAGGCACCTTGCAGTCCTCCAGAGAGCAAGGGTTAGCTGTTTCTCATCGGCTGTGCTTTGTTGCAGGCGGAGCACAGAGGACTGCCCGGTAACTGGACTTGACCTATTAAATATTACAATGCTGCATGAGCCAAACAGAGAAAGTCGGCCCAAGCAGCAAAGGAGCAGCATGGAACTCTGGGGTGGGGGGGTGGGGGTGGGGACGCTAACAGACTTGCTCTGGGCAGGGTTGTGAGCTTCGAGTGGAAAACCAGGCAGTGTTTTATGGAGTGCACAAGTGAGTACAGTAAGAGGGGTGCGCCTGCAGTTGCCCTTTTGGGAAACCAGTCTGTGTGGGAGGGCGTCCCTCAAGCACACGCTGCTCACCCTGCTTTTGTTCAGACCTCAGCCCGTACTCATGCTGTGGCCCAGGGATCCCTGCAAGGAGCTGGGTGCTCAGCCCCTAAGCGGAAGGCTGGCAGTTCAACTCATCTGAGGCACTGTGGAAGGAAGACCTGCTGTTCCACTCAAAAACCTTAACCCCCTGGAAACTCTCTCCTGTCTCTCTTACCCCTGAGCGCCAGACACTCTGGGTCCCTCTCCCTCATCATGTGATTCCTTCCCCCACTCTCTCTCTCCACGTGGACCACCAAGCTGGGCAGAGGTGAGCATGTTACCCTGATGTGAAATGTGCCTGACTCTTATTGTTTCTCTCTCTCTCTCTCTCATGCTCTCTATATCCTTATTATAATAAATAATAATTGTCACTGTACAACTGCCTCTTGGACCCCTGTTGCATGTATCACAGGTTGACCACTTCTGATACATTAGGAAGGTTTAGAGTCCCTGCCTTAGACTCTGGGGAAGACTAATGACAAAGGCCTCCCCCCAGAGCCCACACAGAGCAAGCCTTTCCAGGGAGCAGGTGCCCTGCATCTGGGCTCCCAGCCTTCTAAACTGTGTGTGCATAACTTCTACTTGTGAAAGCCACCCCCTGTGGTATTTCTGTGACCTGGAACAAGAGGACTAAGTAACGAAGGCAAAAGACCTGGAGACATACTGCTGAAACGCAACCATGACCAACCCTGTGGAGCGCTGCTCTACCCAGCACACAGGGGGCACTGTGAGTGGGCACTGACACCACACTGTGGAGACATGTTTCCTGGTTTTCTCTCCAAGTTCTCCCAATACCACCTCCTCCTCCTGTTTCCCTTCATGCCTCCATCCCCCTGACCCTCAGGAGCAACCAACCAGTCCTTGAAAAAGGACACTCTGATGGGTGAAATTGAGGGTCAATGAGCACAAAGGCCTCAGCGAGGTGGAGGGACACAGTGGCTGCAGCAAAGGGCTCTGTGGAGCAGTGGCTGTGGGGGTGGTGCAGGAGCAGGCACTGTGTCCTTCTGCCATGTATGTGGTCACTATGGGTCAGAACCACTTGCACAGCACATCCTGAAGCTGTTCCTGATCCCTCAGGAAACTGCCTGGAGACCCTCTCAGGTGAGGCACCCCCAGCTTGGGCAGGGTGCTGGGAAACTGGAGGTGATTCCCAGAAAGGCCCCCAATGGGGGCCAGCAGGGGATGGGGCATTCACAATGCCTCTGAAATGCATCTTAGTCTTGCCCCAATTAAAAACACGAATCCAGCTCACTGACTGTGCGGGAGTCTCAAGATACAAGTGCTGCAGATTTCAGACTACTGTTGCTGCTAGCTGCTTAGTCATCCCACTTCATGGGAACCCTGAGTGCAACAGAACAAATGCTGCCCATTCCCCTGCTGGCCCTGTGGTCAGTTGCATGCCAAGCGGCAGGACTTTCCTTGGTTGATTTCTGGAAGTAGATCACTGGGCCTTTATTTCTAGTTCATCTTGGTGCGCACGGGCTAGGCATCACACCAGAGTCTCCTGAGTGGAGAGCAAGAGCCCTGCCTCAGCCCCCCGCAGCCCCCAACTCAGAGGCCCAAATGCCAAAGCTCAAAGCCCCTGCTGTCGAGCCAATTCGGACTCACGGCAGCTCTGTCAGGGAGCAGGGCTGTTTCACAGGGCTTTGCGACTGCACCTCTTTGCAGGGCAGACAGTCTCAGCATTCTCCCTCAGAGAGACTGCTGGGTTTGAACTGCTGACCTTGTGGTTAGCAACCCAACACCTAACCCACTTTATCACTAAGGAATTCAAGCAAACTGCTAACATATCCAGTCTAACAGTCACCGCCACACACTGGAGCTCAGCCCACCATCACTGCAGCCACGCCCTCTCCCTGGGCTGTGCTGCTTCTCCCCAGAACTTTGAGGGTCAGAAGGGCTCTGTTATGGGGCTCAGGGCTGTGGGATTGGGGGTGGGGGGTGGGATCTGCAGGAGTGTTCTGGCAGGGCTCTCTCTTCACGGGAGCTGGAGTCAATCCTAGGGCTCCGCATTTCCCACAACAGTGAGAACCACCCCAAAGCCTGCCTGCCTGTGGTGGGGAGCAGGGAGGAGGCCAGCAGGGGGCGACAGGCAGGACATATTTCTTCACTTCTTCCCAAGCAGAACAGAAAATGAGTCCTTTCCGGGCCCCACAGAGCATATGGAACATGATGTGCTGTAGAGAAGGGAACCAAACCCAGTCTTTGGTGACAGGCGGCGAAGCTCAGAGTGGGGGGCATTTAAGATGGAGTGTGGGGAAGGGGGTTTCCCAGCATCTCCTGCAATTGGGGCACTTGGACCCCAGGTGCCGTGGGCAGTCACCTGTTGCCAGTTCCCTCCTGGGAAATGAATTCCCTAAGTGGCGGGGGAAAGGAAGGAATTATGGGCATCGTGGTCTCCTCCAGCGTTTGCTTATGCCCTGGAGGCAGTAAGATTGGGCCCCACCAGCCACTCCTGCCCCCGGGAGAGGGCTTCTATTTGGTGTGAATCGGCTTCATCAGTGTGGTCCTGGCTATGTGCCCAGGTGGCCATCCTGAGACCGCTGCTCTTCAGCTGCCCAGTAAGTTAACCAGGTGCACACTACCCATGGGCTCCGGAGCCTGCCTGCTCAGGACACGCCCCACTAGGGGAGTCCACGGCAGCCTGGTGGGGAGCAGCTGCGGTCTGTGAACCACTGGTTCCTATAGTGCTAACCCAGTGGGTGCCAGTTCTAATCCAACAGCCACCCTGTGGAGAAAGATGTGGGGGACAGGCCTGTACAACCAAATGGGTCAAAGGGACAGTTGTGTAATTGTAGGGTAAATTAAAGCAACAACAGTCAAGCCTTGGCCTCGGACCGTGGTCTTCTGAGGGGCTGGTGGGTCTTACACTCTGAATTCCATCTGTCTTTACTTAGAGACATCACTGGATGAAAAAGCAGCAATAAGTCACTGGATGGGCCTCAATTCTCCTGGAGAATTAAGCAGAGGGGGAAGGTGAGCCAGCAGGAGGAGAGGGTAGAATGTGTGGTCAGCAGCTTCCATGAGCAGCTGTGGGCACCAGGCTTGGAAGCCTCTGGAATATATCAGACTGTCCATCCTCTATCCTGGGTTGGGCAGCTTCCCACAAGACATCTCCATCTGCAAACTGTGACTGCCACCTTTCCAGATGTCATAGGCTAAGGACTTTGTGTAGGTTCTCCAGCCAATGACTTATGCTCTGATAAGAGTAAGAAGAGAGAGAGCTGAGACATGGCATCACAGACTCAAAGAAAGTGGCCGTGTGAACACAGAGGTGATACAGCCACCAGCAAAGGAAAACCAGGAGCCACCAGAACCTGGGGAAAGCAAGGTGGTCTCTTGGCTCTACAACACTGTAACTTGGACTTTTAGTCTCCAGAACAAGGAACCCCAATGGCTCAAATGTGTGGCCTTAGTTTTGAACCAAAAGGTTGGTTGCTCAAGCCCGCCCTGTAAAGATGACAGCTCAGAAAAGCCCATGGGACAGGGGCACTCTGTGCTATGGAGTCACAAGGACCAGCAATAACCTTGATAGGACACAATGACAGCCTTCCAAATTGTCAGGGAACCGATTCCTGTTGTCTGAAGTCACCAAATGTGTGGTTTTTCATTAAAGAATCCCTGTAATGAACCCACTTTCTGTTCTGATCCAGAGGCACAGTACCGAGTCTACAGATGTAGATGGTGATGTCTGAAAAGCAATGCTACTATCTACCAATAAAAATGTTGATTATACTGAATCAATTCCCCATTTCTGACACCAAGGTCAACAGGAATAATGCGATCACAAAGACAATGTCCACATCCTACAATGAAGAGTAGGGACTAGAGTCTTAAAAGCTTGGGAGTATCTAGCTAAAATTCAACCATTTTCTCTCCTCCACTGAAGAAGAGTGAGGACAGTGAAAAGACGCTTGCAGACAGTGAGTCCAAGGACCGCTGGACCACACAGACATCAGGCTCTCCAACTCCAAGACCAGAAGAATTTGGTGGTGCTAAGGGACCACTCTCAACTGCTCTGAGAAGGATCACATTAGAAGGTCCTGAACAGCATGGGAGAAAAATGGGGAACGAGATTCAAATTCATAAAACAGAGCAGGCTAACTGGTCAGATAGAGGGCCGGAACTCCTAAGGCAACCGCTCTTAGTCACCCATTTGGTCACGAACTGAACTTACTCCAGCAGCTCCATCTTCAGCCCGACAATCGAGAAGTCTCTAAGAGGAAGAGTAATAGCAGAAAAATAGGTACACCACAGAACAAGCCGTCTTTTGGGAGCTCAAGGGCTAGGACAGAAGGAGAAACAGGAACAGGAGACAGGGAGGATGTGGGATAAATGGTCATGCACCAAGGGGATTTCCATGAACTAGATCAAACAAAACATGCACCACTGGCTGAATGTAAAACTGAAGTCAGCTCCAGAAATCTGCACCCAGTTCACAATAAAGACTAGAAGCAACAACAACAAAGCACTTCCATTTTCTTTAAAAAAAAAAATGGAATCTACAAATGGATCGACAAAATGGAAGGACAGAGAGGGAAGCAATGTAGAAGAAAATTCAAAATCATGAAAAAGACCAGACTTACTCTTCTGATGGAGACTGGCGGAACCCTTGAAACTATAGTCCTTAGTCATCTCTCAAACATGGAGCCAAAGTGCCTTCGAAAATCAACTTTCAACCAAACAGTAGGCAGGCCTAAGAGGTGTTGAGTAACGCCAATGAGGAAAGGCCTCCTGAGAACAATCCCACACGGGGGGCCCACAGGCAATCTGTTCCCCAAACCAAGCTCCAAAGACAGGGTGGGACAAGTGCTGTTCCCTTGAGGGCACTGCAGTCAGGGTCCTGCACCAGCATCTGAATAAGTTATTGAATGGGAAACTAATCTGTTTTATAAAGTTCCACCCAAAGGGCAAGGGAAAATCAAGACAAAAACAAACAGCAAAGCCAGGTGGATCTGGTAGAAATGGACTCAGATTCCAGCATGGCAAGCAGTGGCAGTTCCCTCGACTAAAGGTGTGGCTTGTGTAGAGACAGCATCCCTGGGTGGTACGTATGGCCAAGAGCTGGACTACCAAAGGTTGGAGGTTTGGGTCCACCAAGAGGCGCCCTTAGGAGAAAGGCTTGGATATAAAATTCAGGCTCCATCTGGAGCCCTGGGCTGCATAGCTCTATCCTGCCCCTGTGAGGGCGTCCTGAGCTAGAGCCGATGCAATGGCAAGTGGTTGTGAGTTCAGAGACTGTAAAGGAGCCATGGTGGTCAGTGGCCGTCAGCTGCTAATCACAAGGTCAGTGGTTCAAGCCCACCAGTCGCTTCAAGGGAGGAAGAGGCGGTTGTCCATGCCTGTAAAGACTCATAGCCTTTGCAATCCTATGCAGGCAGTTGAGATCTGTCCTGCAGATTACTGAGAGTTGGAATCAACTCAACAGCAGGTGGATTTGCAGAAAGTCAAACTAAAATGATGCCAAATAGCACTTTTTGACTTTCACTTTCACTTTTAAAAAAATGTATAATTCACGGATGTTCAGTGTATTCCCTGGTTGCAGAACCACCACTATGCTCTAATTCCAGTACCCCTTCATCACCTGGGAAAGAACCCCCACCCCAGTGAGCCCGCCCTTTTCACCCGGTACACCAGTGGCGGCATGCATCAAGACCTCATATGACCGGAGAGTCTTCTAGTGCATAGATGGGCCACGGTTTGTATACCCACGGCCAGGGAGGGACGCTCGGTTCCTCCTGTCTTTTGGTCATCGTGTGAGCCGTGTTGCTTTGAGTGTGGTGTGCAAGTGAACACCCTTGTGTGGGGCCAGCGTTGGGCTACACAGCAAGGCAAGCACAGACTAATTGGCGCTTACTAACTCATCTGTATCGAAGAGTTTCTGATCTTTCCCCCTTCAAAGATTCTGCTTCTAGGGGTGGCTGGTCTCTCTGTCTGCCCCACAGCCCCTTCCTATGGCATCGAAGCTTCTTTTCACATGGACAGCCCCTGACAGGGGTGGAGGGCCCAGCTAGCAAGCTCACACCGGCTCGCTGAATCTGCCTTCCTCATCTGCAGTCAACACTTTGACCCAATTTTCACCACAATGTAAAATCCCTGACAAGGGCAGGGCATCCAGTCTGCACGGTCAGCACAGGCTGACTTGCGCTCACTTACTTCTATGCAGGGAACTGGAGATGCCTCTCTGGGTCTGCCTGGCACCTGCTTCTCTGCCCGCCTCACAGAACCCAAGTCACTTTCCACCTCTCCAGTGTTGGACAGGGACAGAGGGAGGGTCCAGGTGGCAAGGAGAGTTGGACTTACATACCCGGGGTGATCCCCACGTGAACTTGTTCATGATCGGTTAGTAAGCTCGAGGCAGCCATGCGTATCTTGCTGACTGGGCACTCTGTGTGGGTATGGCTCCCACCCACCACGGTCTCGGCACCCCTGTTCCTTGCGTGCCCGCTGACTGGGAAGGACGCCTGTCTGTGGAGGAGCAGGCTCACCAGACCCTGCAAAGGAGCAGGAGCTAAAATCTCTGGGGCCCAGCCCCAACCCCTCACCATCACACACGTGGGTTCAGGAAAATACCTCATCCTGTTTAGAAAACCAGTCCATCTCTGAGTACGGGGACCAAGTCATGTGGCACAACAGTGCCAAGTCTCTCTCCCCTTGCTCCCCCCCTCTCCTTTTCTGCACGTATTTCCGTGCCCTCAGAAGCTGTTAGGGCACTCCGCTGTGCTGACTCGGTTGGGAGAATGTTACGGGTAATGACTGCACAGATACCTACTGGTCAGATGGGGCAAAAGACGGGCCCCAGGGGCCCCTGTTTGGCCTCTGAGAACACGGGGGAACATGGCCTTCCAGAGACCCCCTCCTCGGGCTCTTATTCTAGGATCCCGCCTTCAGGAAGAAGGGTGATGGAAGACCAGCTTCTGGGCACAGGGCAGGAGGTCGCTCCAGCCTTCTTCACCGTCCTGGCAGGGCTGCCTCCTGATTTCACAGGGCTTCCCAAAAAGAAAATCGCCGCTGAGGACGTGTGTCCTGAGGCATCCATGGCCAGAGCCAGCTCCTCCCAGAAAAGGCCATACAGCAACAGCACGGAATACTGCCAGTCATTTTCTAGCTGCTCAAGATGAAGCCCAGAAGAAGCATAAAAGGGTAGAGTGAGCGTGAGAGTGAGAGTGAGAGCGCGCCAGGGCTGCCAGGCCTCGAGAGAGCTTCTGGAGGTCGACGTAACCCCAGAGATGAATGGGGCCCAAGACCTGCCTTGCAGGGAGCCCGCCCCTTTTCTGGCTGGCATCCCACCACAGCTCTTTCGCTTCCGGCGTCCGAGCGGCTCTGCTCTGTTAGCACTGGTGCCTTCGCCCAGAGTTGGAATCGACCCCGAGACACTGGGCATGCTCCCCACGCAGCCACAGCGGCTCTGGAGGGCAGAGACAGTGTGCCTCTCATGTCTGGAAGGGGGGCCTGGGCGGGGGGCAGTTGTTCAGCGCTGGACTCCCAACGGAGAGGTTGGCTCTTCTGAAGAAATCGGAGCAGCCTTGGGACTCCTTGGGGCAGAGCTCCTCTGCTCCACCGAGTGGCAGCGTGTGTTGGGACCCTGGACGGCGATGCTTTGGGACGGTTCTAGAGGCTGGTTGTCCACATCAGGGCTTGGGCGGTGTGGATTCTGCCTGAGGCCTCTGCCCAGGCTTAGTAGTTGGTTTCTGGTGGCTGCCAGCAACGCGTGACTTCTTTGCTCTTAGGGATACCATTGCCTTTGCCGCCAGGGGGCACCTGTGTCCCCTGAGTGCCCCCCTCCCCATGTGTAGGAGACACTTCAGAGGATTTGGGACCAGGGTCTAGCATGACCTGGTGTGACCCAACTGATCACAAAAGAATAACCCCATCAGCCTGAACAAGGTCACGGTCACAGGTGGCAGCTTATGCCGCCTCTGACTTGGCTTATTGTTGGTGTTGGTATGTGATATCAATTTGATTCCAACTCCCAGAGAGTCACATGCGACAGAATAAAATGCCACTGGTCCAGCACCATCCCACGATTGCTGTGTTTGAGCCCCTGTGCGCAACCACAGCGCTGGTCCGTGTTGGGTTGGCTTGACAGTACCTAACAAAGGCAGCCACCATCTCCATGGGAACACAGCCCAAGGTCTTTTCCCACTGGGGCCCCTGGGTGTGCTCAAACTGCTGACCTTTCTGTAAGTAAGCCCTCAACCTTCGGGCCCCCAAGTTTCCTTCCTGACACAGTAGACCAGAGTCTGACTGAAGTGAGCAGTCAGATAGAATCAGGGAGATGATGAGGATTCTGAAATTTCACTATTAGTTCATGATCATTTGCTTTCATTTATCTGTCTTTTTAGATGTTTGGATGCAAAGCCACGGCTTAGGCATATAATAGATTGTAAAATTGAATAAACCAGCATAAACTGCACATATAAATTGCCAAATATTACAACTGGATGGCCGGGGACTCGGAGAGACGGAGGACCCACTGGGAAATAAGCTCAGGCCTCCCAGGTCAGTGTCTTTCCCCAGCCGAGGCTGGAGCAAACAGACATAAGTCTGCCCCAGCCCGACATGAGTCACCTCCCGGATAGACAGACCAGCGCTCCCGAGTGGGGGGCAGCCAACACCTGCCTGGTTGCTGGAAGTGTACAACGAAGAGGGCGGGAGCCTGCTGGAAGGTAGAATATTAAGCCTCTTAGGAAACGTAGAGTTTTATGGGGTCCCCACAAGTGGTATGTATTTGACAACATTCAAGAGCACCCAAAATGCTGAGCCTGGGTGGCGTAATGGTTGTGTGCGGGACTGTGGCCCACAGGGATGACAGTTCAAATCCAGCAGCAGCTCTCCAGGATCGAGGCTGGGCTTCCTATTCCCATCAGGGCAGTGATGCAAAAAAAAAAAAAAAAAAAAAAAGAACCCCTGAAAGTCAGGCTCTAGGAAGATTTGTCCACTTAACACAAACAAGCACGACAGCATCGGGTCTGTAAGGGCCATAGTCAGGCAGACCGCCAGAGGGAATGCCGTGGCTAACCCAAGGATTAGGAAACAGGTAGGGCAGCTCACTTTAGCCTCTGGATGTTTTTTTGTCAAACAAACAAGCAAAGATAACAAAGAAAAGTCATCATTATTCTTATACAGCAGAAGTCTTAGAAAACACATGTAACTTGTTAGTCTTATTTTTGGCTAATAGGAAGGAAGTCTTATTTTTGGCTAACTTTTCGATACGGAGTTCATTTTTATTCTTTAACAACTGTCACCCAGAAGGGATCCTAACCCAAGTCTTGCTTTGGTCTAAGAACCCAAACCAGACTCGGTGCCGTGGAGTGGATGCTGACCCCACACAGTGACCCACACAACAGGGCAGAACTGGCACAGTGGGATGCCCAGGAGGGGATTTCATGGGAGCAGATGGCCTCAGTGGTCTCCCCCAACCAGCTGGTGTGCACTTGACTTCTCGGTCAGAGCTGAACACTTTGACCACCACACTGGCCCCAGGATTCTTTTAAGCGACCCTAACAAGAAGCAAAAGTGACCCGCAGTACTGGCCCTGAGTTGCCTCTGGCTCCCGGCAACTTGACTACGGCTTCTGAGACAGTAGGTCCTTATGGAATCAGATTGCCAGTTCCTTCTTCTGAGGTTTGAACCGCCCACCCTCCAGCCACTCCTCAGAAGTGCACCTAACCCGGGTCCAATCAGGGCACTGAACCAAATACCCCCAGTTAAAGAGGGTTTGCATTTTGCTGGCTTGCCTCCTGTTGCTGATTCTCTGATAACAGATGCTTCTGGGACAGCTGTTCCCATCATGACACAGGGAGCATGCTCAGCTGTCAACCAGAAGGTGGGAATAGAGTCCTCCCAGAGGCACTTCAGAAGCAGAGCCAGGCCCTCTGCAGCAGACAAAGCCACCCCTGGAAGGCAATGAGGTGCACTTCTTCTCTGAGACATGAGGGGGCGTCCCGCTCTAGACTTGGCATGGGCCAAGTGGCATGGACATCACCATCCCCTGGAGCTGCAGTGTGGATGGATGGTAGGTGAGTTGTTCTGCTCTTGTTTAAATTTCCAGCATTTGCTATGCTAACACGAGATGGGATACCACTGCTGAATGAGGCTCCCTGAGGATGTTCTCTCGTCACTGTCAAGCAGGACTTCCACTCAGGGACAGTCCCCCACCACCATGCGTCCAATCCCCTCATAGGACAATGAAGAACAAAGAACAATCGTGCACTCGCGGGAGGATGTTAAGAGATGGATATCGAAAGGACCTCAGACTGCTAGAAGACCGATCAAATCTGCCCTGGAGGCAGTGCAGCCATAGAGCTACTTGGGGGCAAGGATGGTGAGACTCTGCCCGTGTACTGTGGGCGTGTCACCGGGAGGGGAGACGCTGTATCTGATGGGAAGTCAGTCAATGAAAAGAAGACTCTTGTGAAGATGGACTGAGCCGGTGGCTGCAGCAGCAAGAGTGGGCATGCCAGGAGTGTGACTGGCACAGGGCTTGGCAGGGTTTTGTGCCGTTGTATGTGGGGCTGTTGAGTCAGAACCAGAAATGACCCACAGCACCTAACTACACCATCAACACCCTGCAGGAGATGCCTGGTGTCTGCATCTTGGGCCCCGAGAACTGGAAGCTCAGTCATGCCACCAGTTTGCTTTTCTGGCAAAGAACAGAAGGTGAAGGAAACACCAAGCTCCTCTGGAAACCCGCCAAGTCAAGGTCAAAGTCCATATCCAGTGTGTGTGCCCCAGGCACCCTCCCCAATGCACAGAGTCAGAGGAATGATGCACGCTGAATGCACAACAGGCCGTGGGACAAGCGACAGTCTTGGGGGGAAAGACAACCAGAACGCTCCTTAGAAATGAGGGCAGGGAGCCTGTGGCTCACTTCTTTGAACGTGTCATCAGGAATGACCAAACTCTGGAAAAGGCCATTCTGGTTGGGGCAGTAGAGAAAGGTCGGGGGAAATGAGGGAGACCCTCCAAGAGGCAGACAGACACAGTGGACTCAGACACATCAAGGTCAGGAAGACGGACGGTGAGGGTCCACCGCTGTGCCCGAGGTTTCTGTGGTGGGAACCAATCAGGCGGCAACTCACAGGGACAACAAAAGGAGCTCAGACTGCACACGAGCCAACGTGGGGCTTGGTTCCCCCTCAGTAGCTGCAGGGCCCCTGAACGTAACAGACGCGCCATCTTCCTGAGCATGCCTCCCTCCAATCCCATGTCTGGGGGTCACCAGAGCACCTACCTTAAGACGAACAGGTCCACAGTGGAGTCACTGGCAATGGTGACATAGGCAGTGACCACGTCTCCCTGCTTTACTGGCCTGGACGGCAGCCAGATGGCCACATTGCTGTCCAGCCGCAGCTCACTGAGCTGGGCGCTGTCCTGGGCCTGGTGGAGACCCACAGTGCCGATCCTCTGCAGCTGGGTTGTGCTGTCACCGTGACCATCCTTCCCTGGCCGGATGGCATTGTCTTTCCGGGAATCACTGCCAACGCAGTCTCCACGCACGTCCCCGGGCTGGACGGTGTAGTACAGCTCTACCGGGGCCCCCTCAGGCTGCTCGGCCGCCTTCTTCCTGCCGGCCACCACTGTGGGGGCGTTGAACCAGGCGGGCAGCAGCTCCAGCTCGGCCACACACAGCCCGAGCGGGCCTCTCAGCTGGCAGCCCCCCCTGACCTCTCGGGCGTCCCGGAAAGCGAACACGCGCAGGCAGGGCAGCAGCTCGGCGGGGTCCTGGGCATCCCAGTCCCGGCCCACGATGTAGAACAGGACCTGCACTCTGGGCCGGCTCAGGTAGACCCTGTCCTGCAGGATGTGAGGCTTCAGCTTCCCATTGAAGGTGGACTTGCGGGTGGGGCTGAGAAGGTGAGAGGTCAGCAGTAAGTCCAGAGGCACCGTCTTCTCCACAGAAAAGGGCCCATAGCTTATGTTTAGTACCGGGGCCTGCCGGGCTTTGTAGGCAAAGAAGGACTCCGCTCTGGACTGCAGGCTGGAGTTGCCGGCCGTGTGCGGGCCGGTCTCCTTGAGGAAGAAAGAGGAGTCGGCTCTGAGGATGCGGTAGCTGGCGGGGAGGTAGGGCGGCTGGGAGGAGAACCTCTGCACATTGTCCGGGACCCCTCGGCCCTCGATCACTGAATGGGGCGAGAAAAAGGGCAGAGGGGGGTTATCCGAGGGAGGTTCAAAACCACTAAACCGTACAAGTACTCAGGGACCCTGCACTTCACTGACTGGAATACTCATATTCTTTCAGGGTACGGCCAGTAAAATGATGCCAACAAACCCCCCAAACCCACGACTTTCCAGTTGACCCCCATGCATGGAGACTCCATGCCCGGTTTCTGAGGCTGTAAATCTTCGTTTGTTTAAAACTAGCTCTTGTGCCACAAAAAGAATATAAATCTGTTTTGATGTCTCTCATTATCATGCAGACTGGGGATTAGGTCTGATGGGTAAGGAATCTGGGGGGCTTGTTAAGGCTGCACCCCTGTTCCTGTCTTCATTACAAATTAATGTATTATTATTATAATATTATTTCCCTTCTATGCGTGGGCTGTAGCACATACAAAGACAGACATATCTATATATGTGGTGGCACATCTCCTTGCATCACAGCAGAGGAAGTGTCTCAGTAAGCCCCCACTCCCCCACCCCCACCTTGTGTCAGTGGTACTTTCTTCTTTTTATTTCTTTTCCCATTCTTTCAGGGATCAGAGCCTCATCTTATCCCCTCAAAGCAGCTGGTGGGTTTCAACCACTGACCTTTTGGTTACCCAACAAGCAGGCCACATCTACTGCTGTCAACTCCGTTTCAAGTCAGAGACCCTACATAGCTTCTGAGACTATACAGCTTCACGGGGGCACACAGCCTCATTCTCCTCCCTTAAAGGAGCTCCGGGGTTTGACTCACAATAATGAACGTTAGTCATCCAGTGCTTAGGAACCCACAGTGCCACCAGGGATCCTTAAGATGACTCTGCGTGGTCCTCTAACTATTGATTCTTGTTAGGTTGAAACACACGGAACTGGCATGTCCACAGCTTCAGGGTGGTTGAATCATTCTAATTTCATACAGTTCAACTTAAAAAAATGTTGGCAAATGACCCAAGAGAGTGGAGTGGGGGGTTTCTATCGATCAACTGCAAGGGTTTAAAATTACTGTAATTGTTTGGGCACAGGAAGAGTGACACCATCCCAGGGAACAGTAAAACTAAGCATCCATAGACATTGAATCTGTGACAAAGAGGGTCTCTCAAATAACTACCAAGAGGGCTTTTAAATAAGTGGCACAGGGTAACTGGTAGACCTCAGTGAAGATGAAATTATGTCCGTACCTCACACCTTATACAAGAATGAGCTTCAAATGGATCAAGGAGCTAAATGCCAGGAAATGAAATCTTTTCAGTACTAGAACAAAAACAATACAGAGAGGTCTTGACATTTGAGGGGAAAAAAGATGGAAAACAACACTGGGCAAAGTGTTTCACAAGATCACTCACCAAACACATGCTGAGATTGCCCATAAATATATGAAATGTTCAACTCCACTCTATAAGAAGGTGAATTACAATCATAAACAGATAACATTTCTCAGATACCAAATTAGTGACAACAAGAATGAAAAGGTGGGCTAAGCCCTGGTGGCATAGTGGTTGAGTGTGGGACTGCAGCCCACAGGCTTGGCGGTTCAATTCCAGCAGCGGCTCTCCAGGAGCAAGGCTGAGTAGCTCCCACAACCACCAGAGGGCAGTGATGCTCCCCCGCCCCCCCCCCAAAAAAAAAAACAAGAACAAAAAGGCAAAGTCCAAAGGGAACAACAAGTGACCCAAAATCGATGGCAAGGAGGGTGTAGGAGACTTGGTAGGGGTTGATCAAGGGCAATATAACCAAGAGGAATTACTGAACCCAAAATGAAGGGTGAGCAAGATAATGAGACAAGAGGAAAGTAAAAGGAAGAAAAGGAAAAAACTAGGTGACAAAGGGCATTTATAGAGGTCTAAATACAGGCATGTAGTACATATGTAAATATAATTATATATGATGATGGGGAAATAGAGCTATGTGCCTATATTTATGGGTTTAGTATTACAGTAGCACATGGACACTGGGCCTTCACTCAAATACTCCCTCAGTGCAAGAACACTTTGTTCTATTAAACTGACATTCCATGATGCTCACCTCCCCAACATGGTCGCTGAAGACAAAGCAGGTGCATAAGCAAATGTGGTGAAGAAAGCTGATAACACCCGACTATCAACAGATAATAGTTTCTGGAGTCTTAAAGACTTGAAGATAAACAAACAGTCATCTAGCTGAGAAGCAACATAGCACACATGGAAGAAGCCTGTCAGCCTGTGTGATCACAAGATGTCAATGGGATCAGGCATCGAAGAACAAAAAAAAGCTTATCATTGTGAATGAGGGGGAGTGCAGAGTGGGGACCCAAAGCCCACCTATAGACAACTGGACATCCCCCTACAGAAGGGTCATGGGGAAGAGATGAGCCAGTCAGGGTGCAGTGTCGCAATGATGAAACATACAACTTTCCTCTAGTCCTTAAATGCTTCCTCCCCACCACTATCATGATCCCAAATCTGCCTTTCAAATCGGACTAGACCAGAGGATATACACTGGTACAGATAGAAACTGGAAACATAAGGAATCCGAGATAGATGAACCCCTCAGGATCAGTGGTGAGAGTGGTGATACAGGGTAAGTGGTGTGAAGGTGGGATAGAAAGGGGGAACCGATTACAAGGATCTACATATAACCCCCTCCTAGGAGTTGGACAGCAGAAAAGGGTGAAGGGAGATGTCGGACAGTGTAAGACATGACAAAATGATAATAATTTATAAATTATCAAGGGTTCTTGAGGAAGAGGGTGGGGAGGGAGGGGAAATGAGGAACTGTTACCAAGGGCTCAAGTAGAAACCAAATGTTTTGAGAATGATGAGGGCAACAAATGCACAAATGAGCTTGACACAATGCATGGATGGATGCGTTGTACGAGCCCCCAATAAAATGATACCAAAAAGAAAAGGCTAAGTCCAACAGCTCGTAACTGGCGAGGCTGCGGGTAGTGCACACTTCTGCATATTGTGCAGAACATGAAAAGTAGATGAACCCATCTGGAAGGGCATCTGGAAATAGCTATCAAAGTCACCATGTTAGGGACTCAGCCATCCCATTTCTAAGACTCACCCCCTGGGTGGACATTAGAAACTACACCAGAGCATTCGTTGAGTCATGGCTTCTAACTGTAAAATACTCTGCATAGCCGATGTGCCAGTATTTAGGCAAACAGTGGAATTTATTAGCGTGCAAACGGGGGACAAAGCACAATGGAAGACTGCCATCGGCAAGAAAGAACACTGGGCCCCACGTACAACTGAGCATTGCGCCACCCTCACAACTGTCCACTGCTGCAGCCACTGTGTCCATCCATCTGGCGGAGGACCCTCTTTTATTCGCTGAGCCTCCAACTTCACCAAGTTTGATGTCCTTCTCCAGGGACTGGTCCCTCCTGAAATTACATGATGAGATGAGGTCTCACCACCCTTTCTTCTAAGGAGCTTTCTAATGGACATGGTTTTTCCAAGGCAGATTGGTGTGATCTTCTGGTAAGCCATCCAACAGCACAGTCAGTATTTGTCACCAGCACTAAAGTGCAAGGCATCTGTTCTTCTCCAGGCTTCCACATTCATTATTGAGAGCTGACTGTTCCTGATGAAATGAATGAGCTTCTACCCCCTCTCCATATGACGGGAGCCCCGTTCCAATGGCACGGGACTGGGCTCTGCTTGGGTTTAGCAACCTGGGTGAGCAGCACTCCTGGGTGATTCCGCAGCATCACATCCTCGTCAGATGTTGTCAACTGCTCACCACAGGGCTCCATACAGCAGAAAGTTGGGCCTTTCTTGCCCATAAATATTTTCAAATGTGTTCATGAAGTGCACCTTATTTTTAAACTCGGAAGTACTTAGCTTCTCAACTTTGATTATCTTTTAACTGGAAGAACAGCTTTCCAAGACACCCGAGAGCCTGAAAATGTCGGTATTTGCTTCCGGAAAGGTTTAACATGAGAAGTGGCATCACTTAGAATTTATCCCTACCTGGCAATGCTCCAGGTGCCAGGTACCCTACTGCCCAACCCATGTAGCTGAAGGACATGACCTCTCAGCCTTTTGGTATATTGAGTTTGAAATGCTTCCAGTCAATCATCTCATTGGTCTGTGAGACACCACATAGGCACGTGGGAGAGCTAGCTGAACAAGAGAAACGGGAGGCAAGAGGAAGAACTGATGCACCACACCGGTGGTGTGTGGTGTGGTCGAGAACTATTGACTGTGTTGTGGAGTGTCCGACAACAGACAAGTTGGTCTAGGGAGAAAGACAACCAGGAAACTCCTTAGTAGGAAAGATGGAAGGAAGAATTTGGAGAGGGACACCTATAGTGGTTGCACAACACCAAGAGTACAAACAATGGCACTGAATTAAACATGTAGACGTTGTCACGTTGGCAAATGTTTTGTTGAGCATATTTTCGTCAAATGGGGGAGGGGGGTGAGAGGATTACAGGAATAAAAATGAGTACGGGGACTAAGGAAATGCTCCAAACTTGATTGTGGTAAAAATCGTACAACTCTTCTTGATATGAGTGAACTATTGAACTGTATGATATGTGGATGAAGTGTCAATAAAGCTGTTACTCAATAAAATATTAGAAGAAGACTTGCCCTCACTTCCTTGGGAGATGTCATCAGGGAAGGTCCTCTCTAGAAAAGTCCACACAGGAGGTCAGCAGAATGGAGGCGCATTCTCCAGGAGGTGGGCTGACACCATGACTGCAACAATGGAGCCCAATGCACTAGTGACCAGGCCATCCGACCCCTTGTTCTACAGCACCACAGGCCAGACACAGGGCAGCCAGCAACCGCATACCTTCCAAGAGGTTAAAGAATCCTGCTCGCTAACTTTGCCACTCCACAAAGTCTACTTTTCTGTACTTGTTTTTCAAAACAAGTCCAGTAGACTCAAATAAGCCTTCTTTCGTACATGGAAAGGAAGGACTTCCTGACTCTCACCCTTTTTCCATTCCTTCTTCCAGTCCACCACCCCCACCCCATGGCAGGAAGGGCTGTCCACCCTCCCTAGTCCTTTCTCCCTAGTCCACTCTCTCTAGTCCTTTCCCAGCAGGGGCACTGGCTGGTGGGGGAAAGCTGCCTTTGCTCCTCCAGCCACGTGGGCTTTCACAGTCAAGGTGGGATTTTCAAAGCAAGCACCTTCTCCCCATTCTCAGTCCAGAGGGCTAGTCCTAGGGTCACTAATGAACAGGGCACACTTGCACCTGTCTCTGTGCAGATGGGCCAGCACTTCCATAGGGCTTGCTCTCTTCAGAACTGGATCAACACTCTTTTCCCAATGGCCTGGCCAAGGCACAACATTCCAGAGAAGGTTCTTTTTGGCTGGGAATCCTTAAAAAAGAAAAACACTGATCATTGACGCAATTTGTGAAAGTCTGTTTTAAAAAAAAAGAGAGAGAGACTAATTGCCACATCTGATGCTTTCATTTGGGTGTACGAGTAAACTATGAAAATGCTTAAGGGCAGTGGTACAAAAAAAAAAAAAAAGGAAAATGTTTAGTTCTTCTCAGCTACTTCCTAGCTTGTTACATAGTACCAAGGTCTTAAAAGCTTATAAGCACAACAATGGGGGGGGGTGTTATTTGTCCAGACCAACAGAGAAGGAAAGAGAACCAGGAACAGGAGGAGGATGGAATGCGTGGCTAATTGTGTCCATGAGCAACTGCTTCCATTGCTATTCGACCAAAACGGAATGGTGCCTGGCTACTATTACGAGCATTTTGTTCCAAGATGAGTAAAAGAATCTTGATTAAAAGTAGTAAAATGCAGACAGAATTTCATCTTCTCATAGAATCCAGACATTCTGAAGTCATGAATACTGGATGAGTCCCTGAAACGACGGGCCTAAGATGTTTTAAAAAGGAGAATTTCATATACACACAACTATCTATAGATGCCAAAGAAGTTATTTATCCATCTTTGCCAAAACTATAACAACGAATGGGGAAGAGCACACTGGGGCAGAGTTAGGGAAATTTCTTAGATGTAACCACACCTTGAGGGAGTGACTCAAAGGCTTGGTGGGTCTGCACCACTGTCTGGGAGACAGCAAGCTGGACGGATATAGCACAGAGACCGCGTACATCTCACTGTGGTGAGTACTAAGTGGAATCTGAATTGCTCCTCAATGGTCAAGGTCATCTGAGATGCAACTGCTGGTCTCTCTGTCTGGAACAAAACAGAGTGATCAAAATGAAAAGACACATGGAAACCCTCAGTCCAGTGGATGAGGCTCTGAAAAGGATCACATAAGAAGGTCCTGGATAGAATGGGAGGAAAATGTAGAATAGTATATAAAATTATTAGAGATCAGGCTTATTGGTCAGATGAAGACCAATGTTGTTGTCAGGGGAGCCTGTGCACAACAGAAGACAAGACTGACTGCTCCTGCACTGTGCTCACTATTGCTCCTACACGTGACCTTGGTGCTGTAGCCACTGTGTCAATCCAGTTTGTTGAGACTCTTCCTCACTGTTGCTGTCCCTCCACTTTACCAAGCCTGATGTCCTTCCCCAGGGCCCATCTCTCCCTACTTCTTCCAAGAACGATGTGTTTGTCCTTCAGCAGTCTTTCAACAGTCTTCTCAAGCACCACAATTGACTAAAGTCTTCTTTAGTCAATGTCCAACTTTCACATGCGTATGAGACGTGTTGTTGAACATGAATGGCTTGGGTCAGGTGTACTTTAGTTCTCAAAGTTTTTAACAACCCTGCTTTTCAAAAGTCTAATGAGGTCTTGAGCAGCAGATTTTCTCAAGGCAACACATTGTTTGATTTGTTGACTGCAGCTTCTATGACCACTGATTGTGAGAGAAAATCCTCAACAACTTCCTTCTTTTCTCCATTTATCATCCTGTTACCTGTTAGTCCAGTTGTGAGGCTGTCGGTCTCCTCTACTCTGAGCTGTAATCCACAGTGAAAGCTGCAGTCCTTGATCTTCATCAGCAAGTTCAAGTGCCTCAAGTCCTTCTTACTTTCAGCAAGTAACATGTGTCATATGCACATCACAGGTTTTAATAAACTTTCCTTCCATACTGATGCTGTATTCTTCTTTATATAATCCAGTCTCTCTGAGTAATTTACTCAGCACACAGACTGAATAAGCGTGGTGAGAGGGTACAACCCTGAGGCACCCCGTCCAATTTAAACCATTTCCTTGCTCTGTTCACCTTTGGATCCATGCACAAGTTCTTCATGGACACAACCAAGTGTTCTGAAACTACCGTTCTCCTCAAGGCTATCTACAGTTTGTTATGGCCCACACAGTGGAAGGCCTTTGCATAGGGAATAAAACACAAGTGAACATCTCTCTAGTATTCTGTGCTTAGAGTCAAGATCATCTGACATCGATATCCTTTTCTCCACATGCTCTTCTGAACTCAGTCTGAACCTCTGGCAGTTCCTGTCAACGTACTGTTCCAGCTGTTGTTGGATAATCTTCAGCAAAATTTTACTTGCACGTGATGTCAATGATATTGTTCTATAGTTTGAACATGGTGTTGGTCCACCTATCTTAGGAATGGGTATAAATATGGATCTCTTCCCAGTTGGTTGGCCAAGTGGCTGTCTTCCAAAATTCCTGGCATAGATGAGTGAGTGCTTCCAGCGTTTCATCAGCTTGTTGAAACTTTCAACTGGTATTCCGTTAATTCCAAGAGTCTTGCTGATGACTAATTCTTTCAGTGCAACTTGAACTTCTTCCTTCAGCACCATTGGTTCTTGCTATCTCCTGAAAAGGCTGTTAAATGTCAACTAATTCTTTTTGGTACAGTTTCTATCTTCTTTTGATGCTTCCTGTGTCATTCAGTGTTTTGCTCATAGAATTGCTAGGTAGCCAGAATAGGAACTAAGGGGGGTTGTCTCCCCAACATCTGCATAGGACCACAACAAAGTTGTTGGAATGAAATCAGGCACATTAGTTAGACACCTATGAAAAGATCCTCACTGAGCATGCACTAGGACCACCTAAGCACAGGTGAAACCAAACCTAGCCTCAACCTAGGCCCATGACATCACACAGATATGCCTAAACTCAATAAGGTCAGCCAATACCCTCAAAGGCGCCTCTTCAGCCAGAGGAGTCTGCAGACAAGCCGCCCCTGTCGTTTAGGCATGCTTGGCAGATAAAGGGTGGAATTCTCTTCCGAGTACTGGCATCCTTGAGCCCACCCAGGGTCCACTCAAGGTCTGCACTCTCTTGGCCCTGGGATTTCCTAGTTCTGTAAGCGTGGTTTTATGTTCCTGTATTCTTTCCATGTGCTTTTTTTTTTGTGTGTGTTCAATCTCGAACTCCTGCTAGGTTCCCGTGCTGACTTGTACGCTGTCTAGAAACAGCGTGCACATTTTGAGACTGCAATTCCTGAACTTCCCTTTTCTCATAAAAGCCACTTGAATTACAAACATGCTTCTGCTGTGTGAATTCTTTCAGCATTGAGAAACAAGAACCAGGGTACCCCAATCCAGAAACCTAACAGAATCTTTCAATGGACCATGTGACTACTGGGACCCTTCATATTATGGTCTGGAATTAAACTCAACCTCAAAAAAACCCTGACTGCTATTGAGTTAATTATAACTCATAGGGTTCCCAGAGGGCAGAGAGGAACTGCCCTGGTGGGTTTCAAAGCCTGCAATTCTTTATAGGAGTAGAAAGTCTCATCTTCCTTCTGCAGAGTGACTGGTAGATTGAACTGCTGGCCTGGCGGTTAGCAGCCCAATGTAAAATCCACTCTGGTGGCTCAATTTTCAGTCAACAACAGACATAGGTCAATAAGGGCGAGAATACCACTAGGGAGCGACACACTCCTGACGACAATCAGCCATTGTGGGTCAAGAGGGAAGCATTCACTCGATGAAAACATCCCAAAGGGTAAAGAAAGATGGAGGAAGGAGGCAGGAAACACGGGAGAAAGTGGGATAAGTTGTGTTACCCTGGGCAAGGAGACAGCGACACATGAGATAAAACAGAATGTGTATGAGTTGATGAATATAAAACTAAAGATCTGCTCTGTAAACCTTCCCCAAATTCACCATAAGAAGAGAAAACATTTTCTCCTTTTAAAAAAAAAAAACAAATTCATGTGGCACAAAACTAAAGAACATGAGGCTTGCAAATTTGGTCAATCTCACAAAGATAAATATTTAATAACACCATTGTTATAAGGAAAAACAAAGAAAAAGACCTGTGGCTTTCTACAGAGAGAAGACTTGGATGGCTGGGAGGAGGCCAGGGATGGGGGCAGGGGCAGGGAAAGGGGAGGGATAGGATTTCAGAGAGGGAAAGAAGGAGGGAGGGATGGAAGAAGGGGAGAGAAAAAAAAGAAAATTGAAAGAGAACCACATTTATGGGGTTTTTAACGGGATATTATTGCTGATTCCATTTGTTGAGAGGGGCTATGTAAAAATGTGCTTCTTCAACAACAACAACAAAGTCTCCCTAGATTCCTTACCCAGGGACCAACTTACTGGTGAGTGACTAAGAAAATGAGGGAAAGTAAAACGAGATGGACTTAGGAGTTTTCAGTGGCACACACACTCACTTCAAGCACAGGTGGAAGGAAGAAGAATTCTCAGGCCACACTTGTGTCTCCTCTCTGGTGTCACTTTCCTGATGTATAAGACACATGTACATACTAATTACGAATTAAAACTTCATTGGCCTTTATAAATTAAATATATTTATTACTCGGGAACGGAAACATTTAGAAGCACAGACTGTCAGTAGTACCGTAATGGCGTTCGAACAACCCTCCTCTGTATTGGACCTACCCATGGCTCTGCGCGCTGTCTCTTTGTTGAATGAGGAGCTCACAGATGTGAAAGATGCCCTGACTGGGAGGCACCCTGCAGCACAGAGCAGAACGGCCAGCAGGGTCTCCAGGGTTTTTACCTTCAAGGCAGCTGACATGGAGTCTTTCTCTCCTAGAGCAGATCCCCTGAGCATTTACCCCACTGAGCCGCCCCCCGCCCCCCCACCCTGGGACACCTTCTCATGGAGATGAAAACCAGGCCTACTGCCATGAGAGGATTCTGATTCAAAGCAACCCTCTAAGACAGAGCGGAGCTGCCTCATCTTTCTCCAGCAGAACTATTGGTGGATTCACCTTTTTTGGGCTAAGAGGCCAGCGCTTAACCACTATGTAAGGGGTGGTCAGCTCTAAACACCACACCCCCCATCTTTGAGTGGATGCCTACCTGTGAGGACCCTATAAGACACTGTAGAATTGTCCCATCAGGGTTGAGCCCTGGTGGCTTAGTGGTAGTTTGCGGGACTGCGGCCCACAGGGTTGACAGTTCAAATCCAGCAGCAAGGCTGGGCTTGCTACTCCCACCAGGGCAGTGATGCCACAAAAAAAAAAAAAAAAAAAAAAGAATTGTCCCATCAGACTGCACCTCGCCTGTCTCCCGTTCAGAAGCGGACGGGTTCTAAGGGCTGATCTTATACTTAGACCTTCAGCACTTAACCCTCTGTGCTACTAGGTCTCCTTGACATCAAACAAGGACTCCTTTGTGATGAGGACAAGAATAATGAAACAGAACTGATAGCGTCTAGGAAGCAGCAAGTTTCAAAGTCACAGATAAAAAGCGACTGTTTCTCCACATAGCCTCCATCTGGGTCTACAGACTTCTGGTGACAGGGCTCCCATCTCTCTAACCCTTCCCTGGAAGAATTCTGCATTATGTAATTGATATGACATCTAGCTCCATCAGAGGGATTTGATTCACATTCCTTTTCAGTGAGACAAAATGAGTCGTCAAGGCTGTAGGAGAGATAGAGTAAGAAATTCTCAGAGACTGCATTTACTATCCTGGAGGAAGGAACAGGTGCACAGTCACCCTTCCTCACCAATGCAGTTTTCCATTTTCTTAAGATTGCTCTCTAATAAGCACCTGGACTATCCTCTGTCCTTCAAGGAAATCCCAGAGAGCAGTGGCCATAAGCTTTAGCTACTGTGAATGGACCTCGCTACTGTGAATGGAAATGACCCAGCAGATCTCCTGGAAAGCCACTCTGCTGACTGGATTCCTTTTTTCGGGCACGCGAACAAGCGAGGATATTGTTTAAGGCACTCTGAAAAAACAAGGATGCTACTTTGCGGACCAACGTGCACCTGGCCCAAGCCCTGGTGTCCTCAGTCACTACACACACAGTAGGCTTTGCTGATGCGGAGTGAGGAAGCCCAGAGACGAATGGTGCTTTTGAATCACGGCACTGGGGAAGAATATTCAAAGTCGTATGGACTGCCCAAAGAAACAGGTCTGTTCTGGAAGAAGCACAGCCAGAGAGGCAAGGATGGCTTTGTCTCATGAACTTTGGATGGGCTGTCAGGAGAGATCAGGCCCTGGAGAAGGACACATGCTTGGTCAAGGGGAGGGATGGCAACAAAGAGCAAGGCCCTCGATAAGACGGGCTGGCAGAGTGGCTGCACAGAGTGGGCTTGCACGTGGCAACTGTGCAGCTGGAGCGGGCCGGTGGTGTTCCCTCTGTGGCTCGCTCACAGGGCCGCCATGAACGAGAGCCCACTCAGGCGTCGCCGGCCCCCGAGGGAAGTTCCCTCCTAAAGCTCCCAGCCAGCAACCTGGCTTCTCTAGCCTTTTGTGGAGACTGACCGCTGACCCTCATGGCCACTGGCTGCTCCAGTCCAGACAGGCGCCACAGAGACATGTTTTCACAAAGAGCAGCGATGCCATCTACGCAGTGGTCCTCAAGTGGAGACTAGGGGCTACTGGCATCTCTTGGATTAAGGTCAGGGATGGGGTTGAATATCTTACAACGCACAGGGCAGCCCCCACCACAAAGGCGCACACGAAGAATCCCAGAGGTCTGCAGTTGGAGCACAATGTTGGGTGGAACCTGATTCACACAGAGATGGGGTGGCTGCCAAGGTGGAGGGTTTCACTAACACAACTGCAGTCCAAGAGGGGAGATGAACCTCAGCTGTCAAGAAGATTCCTGGAATCTGGTAGAACCCAACACAGGTGCCTGCCCTGCCACTGACCTGGACAGGGCTAGTCAAGTGTTAGTTCCATTTTCCACAAGTGCCTTAGAATTTGGAGCAGCAGAACTCTTCCATCTCTCATGGTAGTCACAGAAAAACCACCTCACTAAAGGCAGTAAGTCCCCCAAATAACCCTGATATTATAAGAAAAACCAAAGGAAATAAATGTGATTTTTTCCACTAAGAGAGAAGACTTTGAGGACTATGAGCAGCACAGTGACAGGGTGGGAACAAGGAGAGGGCAGAGAGAGAATATTGGGGAGGGAAGGAGGAAGAATGGGGGAAAGGGAAGAGAAAAAGGAAAGAGCAGGAGCTCAAGAATGAGGAGGTACTCTTGTTCCTATTGCCATCATTACCACCCTTACTATCATCACCATCTCCCTCGTCGTCACCACTGTCGTCACCATCATCACCATCCTCAATAACACCAACACCCTCATCATCACCATGACAATGGTCACCACTAGGAACACCAGCACCAACATCACCACCACCCCAACATCCTCATTTTTACCATGATGTCCATCATATTGATACTGTGTTAGTCTGGGTTGGCTAGAGAAACAAATTCAAATACACTCATATGTGTATAAGAGTTTTATATACAAGAGTAACTGTATAATAAGAAAACATCCCAGCTCAGTTCAGATCGAGGTCCTAAGTCCGATATTAGCCCCTATGTCTGATAACAGTCTATAAATTCCTCTTCAGACTCATTCAACACATGCAATGATGCTGAATGCAAGAAGATGATAGGCCCGTGGGTGTAAAGTCTTGTGGAAATAGCGCTGTACAGTGTGGGTCTTCTCCAGCTCCAGGGCTCTTGCTGGGATCAGCATGGCTCCATGTGTCTTGTCAGCAGGAAGATGAAGGAGAGAAAATGTGTATCCCGGGAAGAAGACAGGAGTTCCCAGAATCCTTAGGAGAAGGCTATGTCCATACAGAGGCATCATTGGCTATGACACGATTGACAGACTAGAGTCCACCCCTTCACGCAATGACCAACTTGGTCATTATCCGTCTAACAGCACCACCAGGGCTATCTGTCATGTGAAGTGACAGTACAGAAAAAGAAAAAAAAAACATTTTTAAGTACGAGAGGCCACAGAAATGTGAAAAAGTCAAGCTGGGTGATATCCAAGAGTGGGAAAAAAGGAGTGACGAAGGGTGCAGGTTTCTTTAAGGTTTCTTGGAAAATGCTGCCTCTGCCCTCTGCCCTCGCCACAGGGGCTCAGACACCTGCACAACAGAACTGGCCTCCCTCATGTGCCTCAGGTGGGCCCAGATCGGCTTTTGCTTCCCAGGTCACAGCTTACTGGAAACCCAAGCCAGCTGAGTACTTAGGGGTCCATTGTCCCTCCCATCAGTGATCCACTAACCCTGCCAGACACCAAGTGTCTGCTAAACCTGGCCCCTCCTTTCTGCCCCTTGAAACAAAGGCACCTTGATGAGTGGATTATTTGATCTCAATGCCTCTTCTGAGCACCGCGAGGGTCCTCTGGTGAAATTACATAGTGCGTTTGCAGTTTCAGGCCCTGCATTCCTGGCTGAGCCCCCAGGAGCGTCCTCTCAGCAACAGCCCTCAGGAGCTACTCTGTGGGCCCTGGAAGCTGGCCTTTTCAGACAGTCTCCAGCGTCTGGCATGGCGGCTGGAGCAGGTGCAGAGGGCGGCGCCGACGAGGCACCTGACATGGATGCTGGAGCTGTGCTGAGTGTGCAGTGTGCAGTTGGGGTACGTGGCCAGCGAGGTAATCATGGGAACCCATCCAGGACCCCAGCGACCTTGGCTCCTCGTCATCGTCATTGTTGCTGCCTGTGTCAAGTGCACATTCTGTGTGAACTGGTGACCAAAGGCTGACAAAGGAGAGAGTGCGAACCTTCTCAAGTCTCCTAGCCGGCCTCCCGCACATTCCAGTGGGTCTGGGGTTGTGTCAAATCAGCCCATTTTAGAGTGATGGTGCTGCAAGAGCCTAGAAGGATTGAGTGACTTCTATATAGCATATACAATTATAGACCATACACATGCACCTGTATGTCAAACAACACGTATATTAAATATATATTTACCACATATAATTGAGTATAAGCCAACCTAAATATCAGCTGAGGCACCTAGTTTTACCATAAAAACGGTATAACAATGAGCTGAAAAACTCATCTTATCCAGGAATATATATGGTATATGTATTATTTAGTGTGGTTTCAAACTCTTGATCTTGGGGTTAGCCACCCAATGTAGAATCCTTTATACCACAAGGATACACACACACACACACACACACACAAGATCACCTTACATAATACAAGTTTGCAGGTTAGCATTTTGCTAATTGGATTGTGTGGGAACAGAGAGCTGGGAAGAGAATGTATGTGGAAGAATTCTTTATTCCCATATTTTAATAAGCCTGGGAAGCCAGGGTTCTGGGAGGAGGGAGGCTTTCACACTTGTGAGTTAGAGATGAGTCCCAATCACATTTTCATAAAGATTAATCTCCACAATATCCTCCCATCATAGTGCTACCTTGAAGTTACTTCTCCAAAGCACCTGGCTGATAGCTATCAGGCCCGCCACTCGACCTATAGGAATAGCCATATTGTAATTATTCTCCCTGCTCAGGGGCAGTGTCTCCCCTTCACCTGCCCCAACACTGGTGTTCGTTTACTCCCACAATGAACCCAAGGACCTTGAGGGTTAGGGTCTAGCCTACTTTGTTATGTATGTGGTTACCAGTAATTAGTAATCGAGGCCTGCATGCCTCAAGACTATATACAGAGCTATGAGAAATAAAACATTTTCTCTCTCCTGCCTGGATCTGGATCCTGACACCATGTAGGTCAGCACCTTGAGACTTTTGTCTGTCTCTTAATTTCTCCCCTTCAATGACAGCCATCCCTGGGACCGGTCTGGATGCGGGGCTGGATTCCACAGATTTATTTAACAAAATGGAACTGCCTGCTATCCATTTTCTCATGAAGATGAAGTGACACTTGAGGAAAATTCCAAGTTCATGTAATTTTCACTGCTCAAATATATCTTAGGATCAACAAACACCATGTGGAGTATAATATTTGATCTACATACTCAGTGCAACACAAACTACTTCCAACACAGCCAGTGTTCTCCTACTAAGCCTCAGGCTAGCTAACACTCCACTAGGGTGTCCTGATGGGTCACTGTGGGAGCAGAGTGGAGAGGGGCAGATGGCCTATGTTCCGTATCTCACACACTGGAGCTGACAGGGGGAAGTTGGTGCCATTTTCAGAATCTGCCGGTTAAAGATACGCCCAAGCCCAGTATTTCAAGGCACCAGAAAAGTGTTGGCCAGTGTAATCTATTACATCTATATGCATACAGAGATTTTGTTGGTTTTCCGGGTACTATTTTTCAGATATATTCTCTGACAGTGCTGGAAGTCAGCAGGTCTAAATTCAAGGGGTAGGAAAGGGCTTGGAGCTCTAAGAACAACTAGAGTGTTCAGTGAAAAGTCCCATGGAGCAGAGCTGTACTACGGCACACACAGAGTCCCTCTAAGTGAGAACTGATTCAAGCATGAATTAGTGACTGTTGGACCACCCTAATGGAGTGTTAGCTAGCCTGAGACTTAGTAGGTGAATACTGGCTGTGTTTGAAGTAGTTTGCATGGGCAGCCCCCGCCACGAGTATTGAGTATTCGTTCAGTCAATCCACTGTGTTTGTGGTGCTCAGGTTGACCAACTCTGTCCCAGTCCCTCTTGGGCCAGGCGGGAGGGCTGTGATGATACTTCTGAGAGAGAAGTCTCCACACTCATAAGAGGATTCCCCCAAACAAAGGAGGGGCCAGGGTGTTCATTCGTGCTTCCGCCATCTTTAAAAGTACTCATGAAGTCACAGCACGTTATCAGAGGACCAAGTCAGTCACAGTGAATATGAAGGTGAAGGCAGTGTGTCACTTGGCTGGGTCGGGATTTTAATGGTGTGGCAGTTAAAATACAGTTGTCCTCCAAGATAAGACCTGGCATGATGTAATCGTTTCTGTGATGACAGCTGCTGTGAGCAGCCAATCAGCTGAAAGGGGGTTGGTTCCTTTGGAGGTAGGACTTGCTCCCAATATTTATGAGCATGCTGGCACAGCTCTCTTGTTGTGTCAATCTGGAGTCCACATCTTGCTCATCATCACCTGACTGGAGGTCTTTAGACTTGAGCCAGGATCTGTTGTACTGCCCGATGACCTTGGGATTTGTTAGTTCCCAAGACCTGTGTGTGTCTGACCAGTCGTCCTTGCATTCATCAGCCCCTATGGAGCTGTGAGTCAGGAGAAGCCTCCAGTTTGATATCTGACCCACAGACTTGGGACTTGCTAGCTCTGAGATCCTATGAGCCACTGTTTGTTCTGTTAAGTACTTTCAAGTCAGCTACAGTTTACAGCGATCAAAACCCTGTCTGGCCCTGGATCATCATCCTCACCATTGTTGGTATATTGAAACCCACTGTTGTGTCACCATATCAATCCACCTCCTGGAGGGTGATCCTCTTTTTCTTTCGCCAGTGTCTAAGCTTATGTTACATGATTTCAAAAACCGTATACAGTAAGGTTGGAAAACCTAATCTGTCAAGGTTGAAGTCATACAGGCTGTCACAAATCTTCAACATCCCCATTGTTGAAGAAGGCAATGTAAGTACATGATCAGGATTGTGTTTCAATAAAACTTCATTGGTGAACATCAACATCTGAACAACTGTCAGTGGTTAGAAACACGTTATTTATTTATTTTCCAAGCTTGATATAAGAGTCTTCTTCTTTCCAGTGTCTCTACCCTTCCCTTGAGCTTGTTCTGGGCTGAGTGGCACATCTTTGCTTTCTCTGCGCTTCTTGTTCACACGTCAGGTTTATGTCATTGATCCAGTGCTCACACACATTTTGTACTGTGGCTCCAACATAGGTGGAAAATGGAAGGAGGAGGAAGAGGAGGAGAAGAGAAGGAGCAGCAAGAGGAGGAGGAGGAGGAGCAGCAGCAGCAGCAGCAGGAGGAGGAAGAGAAGGAGGAGGAGGAGAGAAGGAGGAGCAGCAGGCGGAGGAGGAGAAGAAGAGAAGGAGCAGCAAGAAGAGGAGGAGGAGAAGAGAAGGCACAGCAGGAGGAGAAAGAGAAGGAGCAGCAGGAGGAGGAAGAGGAAGAAGCAGATATGGAGGAGGACAAAGAGGAGGAAAAGGAGGAGAAGGCGGACCAGACTGAGGAGGGATGAGAGCTGTGGAGTAAACACACCCACAGTTGGAATGAAAGGGTGTGCTCACTGCTGGGGAACACATGGTCTGAGGATGTGCCTATTCAAAGAGGGACGCATCCATTTGTTGCAGATGGTGGCATTATTTATGATGGGACCTTGTGTTAAATCTGGAGAGTCTCAATTATCCCAATTCACATAAATAAAAAGGAACAGCATTCCTGCTCTTGATCATGGTCTTCCACCAACCCCCCTCACAAATAAAAAGCTTATTTTTAATATAGTCCACATATTTTTTTCTCACTAATTACAGATAATTGGGAGGGTTCCATTGAGCCATCCAAGTACCACCTCCACCCCACCCCCTATCCCCAGCATGTAACTCTCTCTCTCTCTCTCTCTCTCTCACACACACACACACACACACACACACACACACACACAAACACACGTACCTCATTTGCTCGTTGGTTAGCATCTGTAGTTTTGTTTGTTGGCACCAGTATTTAGGAGAATTACATTAATGAGGGGTCTTAGGGTAGAAAGTAGAAAATGCTTTCCTGATGGTTGAAAAGAAAAACGAGAGAGAGACAGAGAGACAGAGAGAGAGACAGAGAGAGAGAGAGAGAGAGAGAGAGAGAGAGAGCGACAGGAGTAGGTTGGGAGTGGAGAAGCATGTCCCCTTGCCTCACATAGTCTGCAGCTCTCTGGATGTGGAAGGTGACACCGAGCCTTGTGAAAGGAGTGGAAACTGTGGGGAGAACACAGAAAAGTCCAGGGGGATGGGGGATGGAAAGAGAATACTTCCTGTCGTTCCCCTCCTCCCTGCCACCCCAGCAGCCCCTACCCTTCCCAGTGTCCACAGCAGAGCCCCACAGTACTATATCTCTAAAATGACTTTAGCCATTTGTTGTTTCCTTTGCTTCGACACCTCTGGTGATACAAGCTGCTCATGCCAGCTCACTGAAATGTGGGTTTGACTACAACCAGATTCATTGGGGGAGGGGAGCAGGGATGGGGGAAGAACTGGCAAGCTACTTCTGGTGCATCAGATAAAGGGAGCCCCACGGAGGAGTTCTGCTCCAACACACTGGGGTACCAAGATCTGAAACTGGCTTCACAGCGTCACTCCCCTTTTCCCCCTGCCTTCCACGCCCCTTAGTGCTCAGGAGGAGACGACCTGCTTGCCTCCAGCACCTCATCCATGTCTGGATCTCAGCGAACCAAGCCTGGGGCCACGTCTCACGGATTCCCAGGAGGGCAGACCAGGGTTGTCCCACTGGGTTTATAAGACACACATCTTTATAGGAGCGGACAGCCTCATCTTTCTGTGGGAAACCAAGAACCTAATTTTATCACAAAAACTGCATACAAATGTGCTGAAAAACTCGGCGTATACACGAGTACACACACTATATAAATATATTTACATATGTACATGCCTGTATTTATACCTCTATAAATGTCTTTTGTCTCCTAGTTCTATCCTGTTTCCTTTTACCTCCCTCCTTCACCACTATCACTTTCGACCTTCTTTTGACTCACAGTACTTCCTCTGGGCACATTGCACTTGATCAAACCCCACCAGGTCTTCTATGGCCCCTTTGCCATCGATTTTAGGTCTACTGCGGTTCCCTTGTCCCTGGGTTTGTTGGCTCTATCCTTCATTCACCCACCTCCCTCTCTCACAGAGGAAACAACATTTCTTAGCCACACACTATTCTCTTAGATTGGCCATCACAAGAAACAAGCTTTGAGTGAAACTGCTTTTACAAAAAAATTCACTGTGAACAGAGAGACTCTTCCCAGGTGATGACACTGGGAGCACTAACTCAAAGCAAATTGCTCTGTGCTCGCCTAGTGGGAAAAAATGGGAAAAAATGTGTACTTTGAAAGTTCCGTTCTGCCCAGTGCAATTCCATTTTTGGGGGGGGGCATATATAAGCTTGTAAGAGGATACATTCCCCCCTTATTCTGGTTCCTGGTGCAATGGGAGAGTCTTGACTGTTGTTGCTTTAATTTACCCTACAATTACACAACTGTCCCTTTGACCCATTTGGTTGTACAGGCTTGTCCCCCACATCTTTCTCCACAGGGTGGCTGTTGGATTAGAACTGGCACCCACTGGGTTAGCAGCCTGATAGTTAACCTCAACCACAGAGGGGCTCTGAGGGAGCACTCAGTAAGTGTTTTCTGAATGAAGAAATGGACACACAGATGCAGCAAGGCTGAGGAGTGAATGAACAGATTAATGAAGCAACATAAATTAGGGAATGAATGAATACAGAAAAGCCTGGAGAGCTCTCCCAGGGCCCTCTGCAGGGGACGGGGTATACAACTAGATCTAAAGAGAACCAATCCCATTGCTGTCGATTCCGACTCATGTCAACTGTGTAGGACAATGCAGACCTGCGGACCCATGGGTGTCCAGAGCAGAAAGACTGTCTCTCTACTGGTGGGTTTGAACCACCAGCGTGTGGCTAGCAGTCCCATGCTTAGCCTGCTACATCACCAAGGCTGCAAGACCCAGTGGAAGTGGTTCATACTTTGTCTTTCATTCTTCAATTGTTTCCTTGGTTCTCCAAGAACATGACGAGACCTTCCCTAACAGCAAGGGATTGCAGACCCTCCTCCTGGGCAGACTACAGCCCCCTTTATTTTTCAGTGTTTTTGTGGTTAAACCACAAGGGGCTCAACTAGAGAGCACTTGCCAGTGTTAGCACCACAGCCAGAGTGTATGGGCAGAGCAGACGCCAGCGCTCTTCCTAGCTTCAAGAGCACAGTGTTGCACAGAGAACCCATAGCCACACACACATCCCTCTCCCCCCCTTTCCCTCTCTCTCGGGCAATTTCTTAGCGAAAGGGTTGTAAGGACATGTGAATCCTGAGTGCTGGGAGGGCAGGAGAGCCCAGGCTGCTGCCTATCCCACCTTCCTCTCATCCTCGTGGGCTAGCACCCGCCTGGAGACGGACACGCAGGCGGCTGCTGCGAGTGCCCGCCCCGCTGAAGTGGGGATGACAGACAATTAGAAGACTGGATGGGGCTCTGAGTTCCTAGTCTGACTGGCCTCGTCCAGGGACAGGTGGGACACTGGAGAGCTTGCTGAGGGCAGGGCTGTGGGTGGCACAGAGATGGCCAAGGCCAGGGGCAGCTCTGAAGGCCGAGGACGCAGGACAGCCAGAAGTCCCACCTGTCCATGGATGCTCTAGAGAAACACTTACATGTGCACATGAAAGCGCGCAGGTAACCACCCATTCAAGCTTATACGCCTCCACGTGGACACATGCACACACCAGCACACATTCACATAATGGCACACATGCATACATTTCACACATCTACACACAGGTATGAACACACCCGCATGAATATATATGCACTCACCCATATACACACCTGCACCTGTACTCTCACATGAACACATTCATGGACACACGTAACACCTAACACCGACATGCATGTGTGGTTGTTATTGTGAGGTCAGCTCTGGCTCATAGTGATCCTCCAAAAACCCCACCTAAACAAATACCACCATCGAGTCGAGGTCAACCGTGCCCCTGTGAGTTTCCAAGACCGCAACTCTTTATGGGAGTGGAAAGCCCCCCTTTCTTTCGCTGAGCAGCTGGTGATTTCCAACTTTGGACCTTGCAGAGGGCACCGCCAGGGCTCCTTGACAGAGCCGCGCACAGCACGATGAACCCGCCGGGCCTTGCACCGTCCCTATGACCGTTCCTATGTGGGAGCTCACTGCCGCAGTCAGGGTCGATCCAGCTCCCCGAGGGCCTTCCACCTGTCCACTGACCTTCCCCTCCACTCTACCACGCACAGTGTCCTTCTCCGGAGACTGCTCTCTCTGGACAACATGTTCAAAGTAGGTACGATACAGTCTCTTCCTACTTGCCTCTAAGGAGTATTCTGGGTACACACGACTTCTATGACAGATTTGTTTGTTCTTTTGGCAGTGGTATTTCAATATTCTTCACTGACATCATAGTTCAAATGTATTGATTCTCCTTCTGTTTTCCTCATTTAATGTTCAACTTTCACATGCATATGGAGAATAGAAACTCCCATCATTTGGGTGAAGTACATGGCAGGCTTCAAAGTAACGCCCTTGCTTTCTGGCACTCTAAAGAGGGCTCATGCAGCAGGTGGCCCAATGCAATGTGTTGCTTGATTTCTTGACCACTGCTCCTGTGAGCACTGATTATCGATCCCAGCAAGAGAAAATTCTTGACAACTCCAACCTATTTTCTATTTTCTGTGATGCGATTGGTCCAGTTGTGAGTACTTTGTAAATACACACATGGACACATGCACGTGCTCATGAACACACAAATACACTTATGCATGTACACAGCCAGACACAGAAACATACTTGACACACAGCTATAGATATATACATAAAATATATGCACATCCACATGCTTACATGTACACGAATATAAACACAGCACATCCACATATATATGCATGTCTATCCAAATATACACACCAATGCACATAGGTATGCACTTAACACCTACACACAAGAACACTCTCACACATGTATACACACACTAAACACTCATACACATGTGCATCTATACCTATGCACACATTTACACACACACACACACACACACACACACATACAACTAGACCCTAACTTACAGTATTGTCCTGTTCCTTTTTTCCGGCATCACTGCCCTCTGGTGGTCGTGGGAGCTACCCAGCGCTGCTCCTGAGAGCTGCCGCTGGATTTGAACCACCAAGCCCACGGGCCACAGTCCCTCACTCAACCACATATGCCACCAGGGCTCAGCCTGTCCTGTTCATTTTTAAAGAGCAAGTTTTATTAAAGAGAAAAAAATAGAGAAAAAAAAGTAGGAAAAAGAAGAAGACCTGTGCAGGTTGAGAAAGACCAAGTGCTATGCAGGAGCCATCCCCAGAGAGAGATGGTGTATTGTTCTGTTCTTAAGAGTCTAACATAAGTCAAATACCGCTGTCATCAATAATTATATTTCTATTGCCCTTTCTTATAAGTATCTTTACAATCTGCCCTTATTTGTTTTGGAGAGTTGGAGAAATGAAGTACAAACTTAGAGAAAGATGACACCAGCAATTGCAGGTTCTGACAATGTATGTATTACGTGTAACTATCAATAAGCTGTGAAAAAGCACAGCTGGTTGTAAGTGCAGTTTGCTGTAACTGAAGTAAGTGGGAGATCAGAGGCTTGCATACGCACATCTATATATTCAGACCTCTGTCCATACATAGGAGCACAAAGCGCATCCTGGGTTAGGCCTTCGTCTGCTCACCACAGAATCAGCAGCTTGCGCTAACCAGTCACTCCATGGAAGAAAGATGAGGCTGTCTCCTCCTGTGCAGATCTACAGTCTCAGAAGTCCAAGGGGGAGTTCCTCTCTGTGATACTGGGTCACACATACTCTTTCTCTCGCTCTCTCACACACACACACACACACACCTCATACATGCACACACACATGCACATTTCACAAGCAATACACTGCACACACATGCACACATCTACACTCATACATGTGCAAACACATGCACTACGATGCATTCTCGGTTGTTACTGGAGGCTGGACAGAAGCCAAGCCTGCACCTGCCCATCTGTCTGTCCGTCAGGGAAGTGGGTGGAGCTGGGGGGCTGTACAGACCTGCAGTGCTCACCCAGCCAGACACATAACTGGGGGATGCTGGCTGCACAGCCCATGATGCTAGCCTCCTTTCTCTGTGTGTCCGAAAAAGCCACAGCATGAAACAGTCACCTCAGAAAATCCAAAAGAATGGTCTAGATCCGGGTTCACAGTCCAAGACATCAGTGGCCAGTCAAGTGTGGCCAATGAAATGGGAATTAATTAAAAAGAAGGAAAATACTGTTCCTGGGAACAGTAGACACATACCCCCTGTCCGGTGACAGTTTCTCCTGTTGACAGAGCTCTGTGGATCAGCATGGATCAGCAGCTCTACTTCGGAGTCAGGTAAGGCACTCAGAAGAGCTGTGTTTGAGGAGCACGTGGTGAGCAGTAGGACCTTAAGTAACACTTACATTAGGTTGAAAATCCCTGAAAACAATGCTTTCTCTCTTCCTGCAGGCACATCAATGTGTATATGCAAAGCATTACAAGAGTCTGAAGTTTATAAACTCAGGGTAGGGGTTCCTTGGGCACACAGTGGGGCTGATGGGGGCAAGGACGGGGGTTGTGTTGAAGAGGAAAATTTATGACAGGCATCCTACTTTGAATTTGAGGAACCACAAAGCCAGATATGAATCTACAATGCCTGGCCCACCCAGTGTTTCTACAATGCAGAAACACTGGATTGGTTTCCACGGCAATGGGTTTTTGTCTTTCCCAAATCAAAAAGGACAGACTTATGAAAACCATGACCTCACGATTTAACAACCTTAAATTTCAAAAAGGTTTGGCTCTATGGCGGGTGCACCTCCTTGATGTGATTGTTCACCTTATAAACCTCTCTGTTCTTGGGCTGCAAGGTGGGGATTGAGTTCAGTTCCAGGCCTAATGGGTGACTAAGAGCCCCAGTTTCAAGTCCCCACCAGTCTCCCTCTGGCTAAGAAGCTGACCTTTTTTGTGATACTCAGTTCTGCCCCACATTTTCCTCCCACTCAATCTTGGACCTTTTGTTGTGATGCCAGTCAAGAAGTTGGCAGTGGTGGCTGGGCACCATCTAATTCTTCTGGTATTAGGGTCATGGAGGCTGATGTTCTCATGGTCCATTCTGCCTTTAGACTTGTTGTTCCCATGCATCCTCGATTTTCCTAGTCTCCTTTCCTCCAGTTGGGGAGATCAGTAGCTACACTTGGGATTGTTGAGAGCTCTTCAGACTCCAGCTGCTACCCACCAATGGGATGCAGAACGTGGTCTTTGTGGACTAGTTTATGCCACATGGCCTTGACCCCGCTGCCCCCACTCCAGAGACCATGGTTCTGAGCCCCAAGACCAGCACTTCATGTCTTTAAGGTATTTGGGTACAAACGAGAAAGGAGAGCACGGACCCAGGAAGGAAGCTCGGAAAGCAGGAAGGGGCAGGAAAGGAGGAGGGATGGAATGGGAAACTCGGGGAGAACACGGCAAGGGTGCTGTTCCATCATGGGGTTGCCCTCCATGTTGCCCATCCCAACACCAGGGGGCTTCCAAAATTATGTGGGGAAAACGGAATGGAAAAATTCTGTCTTTTTTCCATGAACTTTTTAAAGTCCTTATTTACTTACTTACTCACTGCCCCTGAATCAATGCTGACACTCAGCAGCCCCACAGGATGGGACAGAGCTGCCCCTGTGGATTTCCGAGTCAAAGCCTCTGGTCTGGATGAGTTATTGTGTGGCAAATCAATCTGCATTGCAAACTTTCAACCAGGTCGGGACATTTGTCTATGTACACATATACCTTTTGCTGCAAATAACATCCATGAATGTGGTGGGGGCATACAAGAGGTAACCACCTTCTGGCTGTGAGTTGCTGAGCCGGGGGCCTCGGGCACACTGAGGTCAAAGGCACAGGGCAGCTCACTGCTGGAGTGCTCCCCCACCTGTGCTCCCCATGCGTGCTGAGGAACATGAGAAGCACCTTCTGCACCAGGGTGTGCCAGTGCAGGCGGTGGGAGAGCACAGCGTGCACCCTTTCCTCGGGGAGCTCCCCTCTTCCCTGCCAACGTGGGCCGGGGAGTTTCAGAGGAGTGGTGCTCTTTGAGCCCTGACGTATGTGCCTTGGTGCCTTCCCGCTGGCGCTGTTTCAAGCTGACAGATGTCGTTTCCCTCAAAGCCGCTCTTTGTGGCCGTCTTGATACTAAATCTTGTCTGGGCTCCCAGCTGGGCCAGCTCCCCTCCACTTGCTGCCTCTCCCCAGCCCGCCACCATCTCTGCCTTCAGAAGTGGCCTTCCAGTGGTGCTCTGTGGGACAGGATAGCCGAAGGGCCCCTCGGAAAGCAGGGTGGATGAATGGACTTCCTTTCTCACCCCTGCAGGTTGTGTTGTGCTGTGTCCTGTTTGTTGGTCTGGAGTCTTTTCAGAAGTGTCGGCAGCGGCCGCCATGGAGGCTGGCAGCTTCTCTGCAAAGATGGGGGGGCCTCTCAGGGGCAAGCCGTGCCCATTCACCAATTCAGGCTGCAAAGCCGCATCTCATCCCAGAGGGGGGCTTCCAACCCGCCTGGAAATCTGCTCCTGGCTTTTAGTTCTGCTTTCTTTCCCACCAACTCTCAGAAGCCCCTTCCTCCTGTGCAGAAGCAGCATGTGTCTAAAGGTCTTAAAAATAAGACCCTAACCAGCGACAGTGAGTAAGGGAGACCAAGGTGATTCCTCTGGATGACGGAGCTGGTGATGACCATGTGAAGCCCAAGGCCTCCCCGAGCACACACATGAGGGATCGGCACCCGAGCCTAACTGGGAGAATCTAGTTTGCAGAAGGCTGTGGATGACAGCAGGAACGCGGGATACTTTTGTAGGATCTAAGTAGGAAATAGGCCTCTGGTGATTTCCCTCTATCCATACAGTGGTGACCACATGGAGTGCACTGGAGAGATGACTTCAGAAGATCAGAAGTGTAACCCTGACTTGACCGGTTCAAACCCTGTCAGCTGATTCCCCTCTCTTGATGCACATTAGGCTTCATCTGGTTTTCAACATTTTCTGTTTGTTGGTTGGTTTGTTTGTGTGCATATTGGGGTTTATCTTCGATGTGTTACATAATGGGGGGAGGTCAACCTCTCAAATTTTTATTATATGTTTTTCAGCATATGGACACCAGGATGGATGAATCTATAAGGACATCATGTAAGATAAGGGTTTGGGGGGCAGGGAGAGGTTGTTTATAGTGGTGGGGAGAGGGGATAAAAGGGCGCTGATGCCAAGGAGTTCAGGAAGGAAAAGATTGAACTACGAATTAATACCTGAATTAACTCCCAATAAAATATGTTTTTGGTTTTGTTTTTTTTCTCCAATAAAATGGTTTTGAAAAAAAACAATAACGGGGAAGTGGGGAAAGGGACACATCAGACAGCGTTCAACAAGACAAAATTATAATCATTTATAAACTATCAAGGGTTTGTGAGGAAGGAGGAAGTAGGGAAGGGGTAGAAAAAGGAGGAGCCAATACCAGGGGCTTAAGTGGAAGGAAAATGTTTTGAGAATGATGATGGCATCAAAGGTACAAATGTGCTTTGCATAATATGCATGTGTGGATGGGTTGTGCTAAGAGTTGTATGAGCCCCCAATAAAAAGATTTATAAATAAATAAATAGTATTGTTTAAAATTTTTTAAAAAATAAAGGGGCTACGAGAGAGAGTGAGTGAGAGGCTTGGGTCTTGTATTCTGGATGCACAATCAGGAGAGGCCAGTCCGCAGAGGAAGACGTTCTGCTTGGTGAGGTGAAGGCTCTGAGATCAAGAGGAAGCCGCCTTCACTCAAGGAGATGGCTGGGCAGGGAGGGTCTACATCTCGCCTGCTCCTGGGCTGAGAGACTCTTGGGTTGTAGCTGTTCCACACAGGCTGTTAAGACTCAGACAGGGGGAGCTGAGCCCCGGTGGCGAAGTAGTTGTGCGCAGGACTGCGGCCCACTGGGATGGAGGTTCAATTCCAGCAGTGGGGCTGGGCCTCCTACTCCCACCACCAGAGGGCAGTGATGCACCCCCCCCCCCAAAAAAAAAAAGGCTCAGACGGGAGAAGCCAACAGGAGATCTGACTGTGAGAATGCTGAATGACTGAACTCTGCAAGCCACCTCAACCTGACTCACCCAGTAACTGTTCTCAATTCCCAGGGACTCCACAACAAAGAAGGGACACCCAGTGGAGATCACCTTGAATGTAAACACATTCCTTTCATCACACACACGCGCACACACACACACACACACACACACACACACGAACGTTTAAAGTCAAAATGAAAAGTTAGGCAGCCATCTTAACTCTGCCCATCCTGTTAAACAAGAAAGCCTTCCTGTAACATGTATGCCTATGGTACTACCTCTTCCCGTTACGCATGTAATTCCCTGTAATTACGGGGACTGGCACGCTCCTAAAGTGTAGGTAAGCCTTGGTTGGAAATAGATTCTCTCTCTCTGCATGGATCTGGCTCCTGAAGTCATGGTGGTCCCAGGAGTGAGCACTTGTTTGCTTGTCTGACATCGCTTTAATTATACCCCTCAATTAAACAACTATCCTTTGGATCCGTTCGATTGTGGAGTCTGGTACCCCACACGTCATGTTGCTAAGAGGCACATAGCATCAACAATTACAGAAGCTGTAGTGAGTGGCACAGTGGGCTCAGTGTCGGGTTGCTAACCAAAAGGTTAGCGGTTCAAAGCCAGCAGCTGCTGTGCAGGCAGCAGAGACAGGAGGCTGCCTGCTCCCATGAGGTCAAGTCTCAGAAACCCCATGGAGTGGCTCTAGCCTGCCCTCAGCACCAGAATTCATTGGGCAGCTGGCCAGTGGGGTTGGCTTGGTTTCTAACTGGTCTGGAAGGTTCAAGTTGATACTTGGTCACTGGCGGCCTACTTTCCCTCATGATCAAAACCATGATCAAGTAAATGGACATTTCAGAGGGTCACTGGCACAAAAAGTTTCTAATTCCTAGGGCCACGTCCGTTCCCGAAACGAGTTCTATCAGCAGTTTCACAACCAAGACCCTGGGACCCTGGTGAGTCAGAGGAAGCTAATCTCTGCGGTGCACCTGGTTACTGGCAGCGTGGTGGCAATCACTCGAGCGGGTGGCTCAGTGTTTCTGTGCTTTGCTTCCTTCAAAAATACCCCAAACTGATGATTCCAAACATTCTCTTCCTGATTACGGCTTCCTGGCATGATTAACAGCTGCAAAGCCATCCCTCTTTCCCCGAGCCAGAAGGAACCCACTCCAGACTCTGTGCAGATGAGAGCCAGGTCCTCAGGTGGCCGCCCTGGCTTTGGCCTAAGCCCCCGATGCTGCCACGCATGCCTGCCTTAACACGACCCTCGAGGCCGGTGCCATCTCCGCTTTCTTGAACACACTGCACACGCCCTGGCTTCAGACCCTCACCCTGGTCCGTCCTCTTCCTGGGCCATCCATCCTGGGCCTCAGTGCCAAGGCTCAGCTCCAGCACCCCATCTTGAGGGAGAGGACTGGGTGGACCGGACAGAAGGCACCCTCACCGGGTCCTGCAGCATCACCTGCATATTCAAATACATCCCTGTGGCCTTTCCTTGTGGCTGTTCACGCCACCGGAGGTCTCGCTTGTGCTCCTGGCCCTCTGCTTCATCGAGCACCGTGCCCTCCTCCAGCAGCAGACCTCTCCACTGCTGTGTCCAGAGTAAGAGCATGTAAGAGTTGTGGTTTCCAAAGGTAGATGGCCAGGCCTTTCTTCCTAATCTATTATCCTGGAAGCCCCGCAGGAAACTGTCCGCCATGGGTGACCATCCTGGTATGTGAAGTACTAGTGGCACAGCTTCCAGCATCACAGCCCCACACAAGCGACTGCAGCACCGCCACCTGACAGATGGGTGGTAGAGGACACTGAGTAACACCCAAGCATGGTGAAAGTTAACTATTTTAAAATTGGGGTCTTCAAATGGAAATCATTAGTCCAAAGGATGAATAGACACGTGGCTCCCAGTTTCTGTAAACTTGAGACTAGAAGAACTAGTTCAGCAGTTCTCAACCTGTAGATCACGACCCACAACCCTTTCACAGAGGTCGCCTTATTTAGTAGCAATATTACAGTGATGAAGTAGCAATGAAAACGATTTTATGGCTGGGGGTGGGAGGAACTGTATTAAAGTTCACAGTGTTAGGAAGGCTGAGAACCCCTGGACTAGATGGTACCCAGCTACCACTGCCGACTGCACTCAACAGGATCACAGTGGAAGGCTGGGGATTGGTTGGGAGGAAAGTGTGGAACCAAACTCAAAATCAAACTTCTTTGACCAGGCTTCCTGGTCAGATAGAGACTGGTGGGACTCCTGAGACCAGGCTTGTGAGACACCCTCAGGTCTGAAACTCAACCCATCCATCCCAGGGGCCTCTATCAGGGGACGAGTCCCACCAGGGAGGTGTGGACAGACACCTTGGAACAACCAGTCACAGGAGACAATGAGAGCTGCACAGGCCCAGGGAGGAAGCTCAGAAGGCAGCAGAGGATGGATGGGCATGGAAGGGGTGGGAGGCATGCTGCTACACTGCAGGGATCAAAGTCAATCCCTACACAATGTGTGTGAGCTGCTGAATGGAAACATCAATGTCCTCTAAGAATCCAACCAATCACAAGTAAAAGGTGAATGATGAAGGGTAGTCTTTGCCAAGGCCACTAAGTTCAGGGTCTTGTGATTATCATGGGTCAGTCAAGTGGACCCAGAATCCAGCAGATGTTGTCCTACGGAGGAGGCCCTGTGGAGAGACAGATTGAGAAGGGATGGCCTCATGATATGGGGCCAAGGAAATGGAGCTATGTGACCGTTTGCTGGGACCCAGGAACCACCAGAGCTCTAAATCCTCATGGTCTCACAACTCCCTCCAGCTGAGAGACTGCGGTGTCAAGTCTAACCCCACCCCAGGACTCACGGAGGCAGCAGGAGAGTTGGCCAGCTTCTGGGAAGGTGGGGAGGAATCTGTGTGCAGTGAGGTGAAAGTTCCACCCAGCAGTCTGGCCAAAGGGAAGGTGGGGAGGGGCAAAGAGGATGTCCTTCTGCTAGGAGGGGAAAGTTGCTACTACAAGAGAAAGTGCCTTCCCCCTTCCAGGCTGGGGCTCCTGGTCCCCCCATCTTCCTGGGGAGCCCCAGAGGGAAGTGCATTCATATCCCCAAAGCTGTCTGAGCAACAAAGGAGCCAATGAGCCTCGCCTGGCCGCCCAGCCAGCTGAACTGACAGCAGTGGATGGCTTTCAGACCGAATACTTGATCCAAATGAAAAAGCGCGCCTTCCTTTCACCCCGTGACAAGCCGGAGCCTATAAATCACAGCCTCCCGGCAGGGCTCCAGAACACACAATAGCTGGGGCGGCTGGCCACCCCCACCCCATCTGGACAAAGCAGGCAGGGGGAACTGGTCTTTGTAAATCCCAAGCTCAGACCCCATCTCTGGTCCTGCCCGGAAGGAAGCCTTCAAGCGCACTTGCAGGCTATTGGGCACTGCAGATCCTCTTGCAAAGCTGGGTCAGAGGTGACCGGGGCTGGGGAGGTTTCAGCCGGGGTGCACGTGTGGGGTGGAGGGGAGGGGAGGTGGGAGGGAATGAGCTTTCAATCTGCAGGGTACACAAGTCTCCAGCCTGCTTACTTACCAATCTGCAGTGAGCAGCCTGGCCTTCCCCCACAGCACAGATGTGACCAAGCCTGTTCACTACAGACTCATAAGTGACCACAAGGAGGCCCTGTGTGCCTTGCTTCAGTAGCTCAGTGGTTCCGTGGGCTAAACCTGGGCTGCTAACCATAATCTTGGGAGTTTGACCCTACCAGCCACTCCAAGGGAAAAGGATGAGGCTGTGTGCTCCTGTAGAGATACGCAGTCTCAGAAACTCTAGGGAGCTGAGTCAGAATGGACTCGGTGAGTTTGGTTTGGGGGTACCTTGTTTGTGGAGTGTTCTGTCTATATGCACTTTGAGGTTTGATGGCCAGAGAACTCAGCAATGTGAACTCTGCTGGCAGAAGAAGAAGCATCAGGATGGGGATGAGGATGCTTCTAAATCAGCAATATTCCAGGGTCATTAATCATAGCATCAAACACTGTCATATGGGTCAAGAGACTGACAACATGAAGGTCAGCAGTTTGAAACCACCAACAGCTCGTGGGCGTCTGCTGTCTGCTCCCTTATAGAGCCCAGGGACCTCACACCCAGTCAGGCTGCCAGGCAGGCTCAGCACTGCTTGGAGGCTGTTTCAGGGGAACTTCTAGTCTGGCATGTACTAGGAAAACCTGGCAGTTGGCTTTGATAAACCAGCCTGGGGAGTCACCGTGGTGCTGGCAGCTGGCCACAGAGCTCTGAGTCCAGATTCAGCTTTCCAGCCCATCACGCTGCAGCCACCAGAGTCCCTGACCTGGTGCTCTGGGTTCTGGGCTCTGGGTTCCTCCCCTGCCATCTTCTTAGAGATGCTTCTGTCTCTCCCTCCTCCACCTCCTCCTCCATGAAGCCCTCTAGGTGCCTCCCGCTCTGGCCCTTCCTTCTCTTGGCTGGTTCTCCTGCTGGCTGGCAGATATGGCCCACGAGCTCATCTAAGGACCCATCCTGGCCTCTCCATGCTCAGCAGAGCTCCAGGCTCAGGCTCTGTGGCTTGGACTCTGATGCTACCTGAGGAGTGCCTCCAGTGGGTATCTCACCTACACCTCACCCCAGAGACAGCGATCAAGTGGGCTATCCTTGCTCTCCGGCATTCCCCTCTGCCAGGGGGAGAGGAGAAAAGCAAAGATCAATGTAAACAGTGCAGGTCACTGGTGTGGAGGCTCCGTGAGCACATGCTTTTGAAAAGCCCGGTTCTGTAAACAATTAGAGCTGATCTGCCTTTTAACGAAAGGGAGACTTTAAGGGAGGCTGTGCAGTCCCTCTCAAGAGCATGCGGAGTGAAAGGAAGGCTCCTTCTTCCATGAGAGCAGCGCGAATTCTACAAGCAGAGAGCAGTGCCAGAGGCAGAGACGGATGTGACTTCTGCTGCATAGATTCAAACAAGGCTGCTCCCCACTCCCCTCTGTCCTTCCCGTGGCCTGGGGGTGGGGTGGGGGTGGGGTGTCCCTTGGTTCACTCAGACCCTCTCCTGATGGCCTTACTCCTGTGACACTGTGGGCATGCGCGCGCGCACACACACACACACACACACACACACACACACACACCGTGGGAACAGAGGGCTCAACCTCAAGCTTTGGCTTCCAGACACCCTGCATTTGGGGGATCTACTCTGCCACACTGTGAGACACTGGCGTACGGCCCCAGTGAGTCCCACAAGGAGCCCTGGTGGCACAGCTGGTTGTGATCCCCACAGTCAGTGGGTTGAAACCACCAGCTGCAACTTGGAGGAGACGGGCTTTCTGCTCCCGTCAACAGGTGCCTCCTTGGAGGCTCACAGGGGCAGGGGTGCCCTGTCCTGCGGGGCTGCTGGGAGTCGGCTGGACAGGGAGTGAGAGACTGAGTGAGAAGATGAGAGACGTGACCTAACGGGTCTCCTGGGATGAAGACCATCACAGGCCCGCCAGTCCCTTCTCCCCACAAGTCCCATCCACCTTCCTCCCCATTGGCTATCTTGGTGTCTGGGCCCCCCAGGCTCACCAGCAGCTCAAGGTGACCCCAGGGACTGCAAAACATCCGCAGGCATGGCTGCTGCGTGCTGTGAGCCCCTACCAGCCCAGGGCCCACATTTTGAGTGAGCAGGCACTGGCTGATTACAGGAAGCCCGTCACCTCATCTGTCTTGCTGGGGAAGCTCTGCTGAAACTCTTCTCTCCCATGGGTGGCCCTGCTGGCTTTGGACATCCCAGGGGCCTGGCAGCCAGCATAGCAGGGCCACCACAATACAGACATGGACTGACAAGCATCCTGGAAAGCTATTGGCTTGGCTTTGAAGTACCCCTGGAACTGCTGTTGACCTGGCCTGGTCATTTAATGAATATGAAAGCGTCCCCTGGGAGGGAGGGGCATTTGGGGCTGGGAGTGGGGGGTGGGGGAAGTCACCTGCAGACGGCAGTCTCCCAGGCAGATGGCTCTGTCCACCCACCAAGTAGCTCCTGCTCAGTTTCACTGCCTCGTCTTCACTCTACCTGGCCTGCTGATCACCAAACAGGTAGGTTTCAAAACTGCTGAAACCACGCAGACTGCGAGTGTCAGTCAGGTATTTGAGATTCAGGATTCACACGTGTCACCTGGTGGGAGATTCCAGGGAGAGGCAGCTCTCTTCAGGCTGAGAGGGAAGAGGCTTTATCAACAAGCTTCCCAGGCCTCAGAGGGCCACCCATCAAACTTGGTGCTTCTGAGCGTGTTTGGGGAAGCTGAGTGCTTGAGAATTGAAAGCATATGGCTCCCCACCCACCCACAGGCCCAGGGTTCCTTATGAAAAGAAGGGGACTTGAAGAGGGCTTTGGAGAAATATGTTTCTGCTTTTGTGGAGCCTCAAACCCTTTGAAAACAGTTCAAGATGTTGCTCCCTCAAAGCTTACCAAGCCCCGTTTGTTTTTTCCTCTCTGCTTCGAGACCACCAGTGGAGAGGCTGGCTGGGCAGGCTGTCCATGCTGCGGCCCATGGGGCTGGCCTGGCCAGGCAGGCCCCTTTGATCTCTGGGGCACCCCCAGATTTGAAATCCCCAACTCAGATGGGGTGGCTGGCTAGTCATTTGACAGTGAACACAGCAGTGCTTATACCTTAGAGAAGTCCTACCACCCCTTTCTGGCCTTCCGGGAGCCCCACACCTGTGTTTTGTCTTGGCACGTTTCCTGACCTGCTTGCCACACCTGGTCAGCAGTCTGGTAGAGATGAGGGGACCAGGCAGAAAGTCACAGAGTGACCTTCCACACAAAGATGACAGCTTCAGTCCTGCACCATCTCCCTCATCACAGGTAATATCTTGGGCCCACCCAAATGGACACTGGAGAAGACATGGACATACCTCCCTTGAGAAAAGTTCAGAGTCAGCCCCAGAAGTTGACATACAAGTTAACCACGCAGTGGCTAACTGATAGTTTGGCGGTTCAAACCCTGCTGCTCAGAGAAGGCTACCTGCTCCCAGAAAAGGTTGGTAACCTCAGAAACTCTACCTGGGTCCTTCTGAGTGAGGGTGATCTCGGTGGCAGGAATTTGGACTGTGAAACCAGGTGAATTTCGGCCAATATGATGGCAAAGAGTTTGCCTGTCCTGTCTGGGTGTTCAGACAGCCTTGGTCGGTGGTTTAGGGCTGGGGTTCTTGACTTCCACTCTTGGTCTGAGAATCCCAGGCACAGTCTTGCCCCTCAGCCCATGGATCAGCCTGAGGCAGGTTCCAGCAGAGCTTCCTCACTAAGGAGCCTGAGGACAAAGGCCTCATAATCCAGTCTCCAAACTCTCTGGGTCAGCGAGGTCTGATGCAAAAGGGCTCCCCGTGGCAGCAGGTGGCATTTTGTCCTTTTGTGCCACGGGAACTTCTGGGCAGCATGTTGCATCAGCAGCAGCATCAACATGGTAAAGCCTGTCTTCAGTCATGAGTTCCAAGTACTCACTGGGGAAGCATTTGTGTGCCCAGGACCCCGCCAAAGGCAGGGAGTACCACTTGTACAATGACAACACCAAGTGGGAGCACCCCTCAGGGATGGAGTGGTGAGCATACACTGGGCTCTAAAGCACCAGGCCAGCAGTTAGAAACACCCACTTTTTCCAGAGGGACAAAGATGAAGCTGTCTGCCCCACAGAGATGCATGGCCACACTGATCTCTGGGGATGGTCCTGTGTCCTGTGAGGTCACCATGAATCTAAATCCACTTGATTGCCAGGGGAATTAATGGTTTTGGGTTTTCAGGGATGTAGAAGTTGATATAGACTTTGCCCATAAGACACTGGATGAACATAGTGATTGGATGATGGAGGGCATTTCATTACATAGAAAAATTATTTTCTGAGTGTAGAATCAGGGATGATGAAGGCAAGCACTAGATTGAGGTGGAAGGATTGAAATGGAAGAATCAAAACTGCCTGAAGGGGACCAACCATGAACCGTGCCTTACCTTCACTGAGCCTCGGGAAGGGAGAGGGTAGGGCAGAAGGAAGGATGGGTCACAGGAGTGGGGGAAGGAGGCATCACCCTGTGCCTGTGCCCCCACCCCAGCCCCTTCAGGGCACCAGGCCCAGGTGCTGGCTGGAGAAGGAAAAAACAAACCCACTCGCTGCAGTGAAGGGCAGGGAAGGGCTCCTGTGGGGGTCTATTTTGACGTGTGCAGACAGCCTCATCCTTCTCTCTAAAAGGTGCTGGTGGGTTCAAACTGCTGACCTGCAAGAGACAGAAGGCCTCGTCTTTCCCCTGTGGAACCTCTGGTAGGTTCAAACCGCGGCTACTCCTGTGCCAACAGCGCTCCTTTCCCAAACCAAACCCATGGCCATCTGGTGGGCCTGCTTCCGAGCAGCCCGACAGGACAGAGCAGAGCAGCCGCACAGGGCCTCCTGGGCCGGCTCTTTAGCGGAGCAGACTTCTCCTGCAGGACAGTTGATGAGTTTAGCCCCTGGGCTGAACCAGCAGCTGAGCGTTTAATCACTGCACCACAGACCAACCTGAATGCCACTCACCCCCCACCCCTGGAAAAAGAGAGCACCCCATGGGGTTTCCCAGGCTGTAAGCCTTATTGAAGCAGCCTGCCCCTTCTTTGTCTCACGGTGCCCTGGTGGTGTGATGTTTCTGTCAGCCGGTCAGCACTGAACCTGCTGCATCACCAGGGCTCCCTTATGTCCAGTCCATTCTGACTCCCTGTGGCCCTAGAGAGCAGAGCTCAACCTCCCCAGAGGGCTCCATGGCAGTCCATTTTTATAAGAGCAGCCTGTCCATCTTCCTCCCTTGGAGAGGCTGGTGGATTTGAATTGTTGACCTTTTTGTTAGCAGTCCAACCCTTTGCCCTTGTATGCCTGGACTCCCAGCAGAATGCCTAGCAGAAAACCTTGGGAAGTCCTCTGTGGGGCACCTCTCGGAGAACATGAGGAGGCAGGGGCTGGAGGGAAGATCAGAAAGCACGGTGTAATCTCTGCCAGTGCACTGTTGAGTGCTGAGCACTGACACCAACTATTGCAGGCATGTCTCCAAGGCACCTCCACGGCCCTTATCCACAGCTATGCCGCCTCTCCTTGGACAAGTGGTCTCCCCACAACCCCTTCAGTTACTCACAATGCAGTCTCCTTGTGGTTTTCAGAGAGACTGCTTCTAAGCTGATTTTTCATTTTGAAATCACTAGAGACTCACAGAGAGCCCCACTGTGGGGTAGTGTGTATGTTCTTCCCAAAGACGTCAGGACAGAAACTTGGTTGCAGTGCCTTGTCATTAATGAGGCTTCAGACCTTGCTCCATGGAGCGGGATTCTCTAAGCATTTCGTGGTGTGTGTGCATGGGTGCGAGCTTGTCTGTTTAGGGGCAGTTCTGTGTAATTCCAACCCTTTCATCCTTCTGTTAAAGACCTTCGTGGTACTGTGGGTTAAGCACTTGCGTTGGCAGTTCAAGGCCAGCAGCGGCCTCCCACAGGGAAAAGTGAGGCAGTCTGCTTCTGTAAAGATGTATCCACAAGAG